>CM029535.1:33172-146641 GCA_017141395.1 Laodelphax striatellus | reverse complement strand
CCTATCCTGCCAATGTTAAATTTTTGAAAAATTATACGACAGCGTATCTACAGATATAGAAGCAATGCTATTTTGGCCTTTGCGAACTGAAGTGAGGCAAGTAAATCCGAGCGGGAAATTCAAATTCATGCCAGTAGGATTGATTCGACTGATGATAATTACAGCCATGTTTTATGATGCTCATGATGATAATGACAATGATCTTATGTACAGTATAGCAGGAACCTTTTAAATTGTTATAGAACAGCTGATTGATGTACGCTTGTTTACTAACGTTAAATCAGCTGTTTTCAGACAAGTTAAAAGGATCTTGCTACACAGATAATATACACAAGATAAAATAATATCCTCTATATGATAATTTAGAAGGAGAAGAGGAGAAAGAGAGAAGAAAAAGAAAAAAAGGAGAGGAAGGAGAAAAAGATTGAAAAGTAGGAGAAGAAGAAGAATGATGAAGAGGAGTAGGAGGAGGAGGAAGAGAAAAAAAAGATGAAGGAGAAGAAGAAGAAAAAGAAGAAGAAGGAGAAGCAGATGGAAAAGGAGAATGAGGAGATAGAAGAAGAGAATGAGGAGAAGAAGAAGGAGAAGCAGATGGAAAAATAGAATGAGTAGAAGAAGATGGAAAATGAGAATGAGGAAAAGAAGGACAAGAAGAAGATGGAGAAAGAGAAGAAGAAACAAAAGAAGAAGAAGAAGAAGAAGAAGAAGAAGAAGAAGAAGAAGAAGAAGAAGAAGAAGGGAGAATAAGGAGGAGAACGGAGAAGAAGAAGAAGAAGAAGAAGAAGAAGAAGAAGAAGAAGAAGAAGAAGAAGAAGGAGAAGGAGAAGAAGATGAAGAAGAAGAAGAAGGAGAAGAAGAAGAAGAAGAAGAAGAAGAAGAAGAAGAAGATGATGAAGAAGAAGAAGAAATGAAGAAGAAGAAGAAGAAGAAGAAGAAGAAGAAGAAGAAGAAGAAGAAGAAGAAGAAGAAGATGATGATGATGATGATGATGATGATGAAGGAGAAGAAGATGATGATGAAGATGAAGAAGAAGAAGAAGAAGAAGAAGAAGAAGAAGAAGAAGAAGAAGAAGAAGAAGAAGAAGAAGAAGAAGAAGAAGAAGAAGAAGAAGAAGAAGAAGAAGAAAGAAGAAAGAAAGAAGAAGAAGAAGATGATGGGATGATTGATGATGATTGATGATGATTGATGATGAAGAAGAAGAAGATGAAGAAGAAGAAGAAGAAGAAAGACACCAGCTGTTACTATAATAGCGCGCGAATTCATTTCGTGTTCTGCTTCAGATAGTGAAGAACAGCTGTTGTGAATACAAATGTACCTACTTAGGCTACATAACCTAAATGAATACTGATTTTACTGTTCATATTGGATTGGTTGGCAGTACATTTATCAATATTATAGTATTGTTGTGATAATTTGAGTCATTTTATTTGGAAAAATGTGAAAGTTTGGTTCTACAAAGTAGGACTTTGGTGAAGTAAGTATACTGTACCGGTACCGTAAAAGTTATAATTATTCTGAGACGATGAATCTGAATTTATTCTGAAGACCGTTATCACTTTTCTAAATTGTTTGACAGTATTCCAATCATATTTATGGGCCTATATGTGATATTCTTGTTATAATTTGAGCCATTTACTTGAAAAATATGGAAGTTTGGCTCTACAAAGTTGGAATTAATGAAAGAACCGTATTATTATGATGCAAAAATTAGATATGATCATGTTTTGAATAAGCTAAATTTATTAAATAAAATTGAAACTTTCAAATGAATTGAAATATTATTGTGCGCTATGTATTGTTATTATAGTTCTGATTTAATAGGCGATGCTATTATGCTATTATGATGCATTATCATACAAATTGATACATGTAAACTTGATTTACTGTATATTCAATTATATCATTTAATACTTTAATATTATCATTAAGTACTTTTTTATTAAGGTATCTTTAGTACGGTACTTTTACTAGGAACATAATGTAGGGTTGCACCAAGAGATGAGATCAACTTTGATCCAGGACCAGTACAAATAAATGAATAAATAAAATGCAATGAATGGGATTCAAAAAGTTGATCCCGGTTGCTGCAGCCCATATTTGGTTGCAATAAAAAAATGTATCATTAGTACCTACTTTTTATGATGTGATGCTACAGCCTGCAACCCTACATCATGATTTCTTGCAAAAAATTGAAAATTATCAAAATTGCTCATACCACCGTATATGATAGTACTTGAAGAGCTAAACAAGAATCTGCCATTGAAATGAGAAAATTCGTACCCGTTCAGAAGGTAGGAACATTTTAATATGATAATTTTTTCTCAGCTCTCTATTATGAAAAAGGAGATGTAATTTATTGATCTACTGTTTTCTCCATGTATAGTAGAAAAAGTCTCATATTTGTGTACACTTTTTAGGCCAAGCTCTATCTATAGCCCAAATCGGAGTCTTCATTTTTGAAAAAATGCATGATGTATACATACAGTAATGATTTTTTGCAAAAAAATGAAAATTATCAAAATTGCTCATACCACCGTAGATTATAGTAGGTAATTGTAGAGCTTGACAAGAATCTGTCATCGAAATGAGAAAATTGTCACCTGTTCAGAAGATAGGAGCATTTTAATATGATAATTTTTTCTCAGCTTTCCATTTAGAAAAAGGAGAGGTAATCTTTTTGTCTTTTTCTACTTTTCTCTCCCTCTAAAGCAGAAAAAAGTCTCATATCATGTGTGTACAATTGCTAGGCAAAGCTCTATGCATATAGCACAAATATCACTAAAATCTGAGCGATTATTTAGTAATAGTATAAACAATCATTGGATTTCTGAATTTTTGGATCCATAACGAACTGCGAAGTTAACACTATTGTTTCAACACTAGAATTCACGACATGCAGTCAATATTTGACTGCATGTCGTAAATTCTAGTGTTGAAACAATAGTGCAATCATTGGAACTAATCCAATGATTTTGTTAAAATTTACTATCTTTGTTAATAATTAACCGGGCAATGCAAATGTACCGGGATAAAATGTGACCGGCCAGTTGCACGAAAATCCAATTGAGTTTAACCACCGTAAGATGACGTCAGATACATCCATTGGTTCCATTACATGACATCTTTTACGATAATTCGTTTCATTTGGATTTCAGTGCATATGGCCATTTAATTCCGAGAAAATCCAAAGTTGTTAATTGGGAATGGTGATGTAACTGACAATAAAAATGAGATTTTAATTAAAAACCTTTATTCAGATCATTATTTTGTGGTCGAAACGTTATCAAGTTACAAAAGCGCATAAATACTAGATAAATAAATGAGAATAATAAATAATATAATATACAAATACAATGGAATGATAGTATGAAACTTAAATCACATAACGTAGGTGCTGGGTAACTTAACACCCAACATATTTTTTTGGTTATTACAAAGCCAGCTATATTGAACAATTCATAAAAAGAGATCTGCCTACAGCCTTCTGGGAGAAAGAATATGCAAAGATGAACAAAAAAAGGATGAAAACGAGAAGGAAAGAAGAGTAATGTATTCTATTATTTGATTAGACTGAAATATTGTTCAATATAGCATTAGCATTATTATTTTATTATTACTAAGCCAGCTATATTGAACAATTCATGAAAAGAGATCTGCCTACAGCCACCTAAGAGGAAGAAGATGCATAAACAGGATAAAAACGAGAAGGAAAAGGGGAGTAATGTATTATATTATTTGATTGGACTGAAATATTGTTAAATATGGTATAAACATCATTATTTGATCATTACAAAGCCAGCTATATTGAACAATTCATAAAATAGAGATCTGCCTACAGCCACCTAAGAGGAAGAAGATGCATGAACAGGATAAAAATAAGAAGGAAAGGGGAGTAATGTATTCTATTATTTCATTGGACTAGAATATTGTTGATTATGGCATAAACATCATTACAGTATTTGTTTATTACATAGCCACCTATATTGAACAATCCATGAAAAGAGATCTGGCTATAGCCTTCTGGTAGGAAGAATATGCAAAAATGAACAGAAAATGAATGAAAACGAGAAGGAGAGGAGAGTAATGTATTCTATTATTCGATTAGACTAATATATTGTTGTATATGGTATGAACATCATTATTTGATTATTACAAAGCCAGCTATATTGAACAATTCATGAAAAGAGATCTGCCTACAGCCACCTAAGAGGAAGAAGATGCATAAACAGGATAAAAATGAGAAGGAAAAGGGGAGTAATGTATTATATTATTTGATTGGGCTGAAATATTGTTAAATATGGTATAAACATCATTATTTGATTATTACTAAGCCAGCTATATTAGACAATCCATAAAAAGAGATCTGCCTACAGCCTCCTGGGAGGAAGAATATGCAAAAATGAACAGAAAAAGGATAGAAACAAGAAGGATGGGAGATGGGAGAGTAATGTATTCTATTATTTGATTGGACTGAAATATTGTTGAATATGGTATAGAAATCATTATTTAATTATTATATAGCCATCTATATTGAACAACTCATAAAAAGAGATCAGCCTACAGCCTTCTAGGAGGAAGAATGTGTAAAAATGAACAGTAAAAGGATAAAAACGAGAAGGGAAGGGGTGTAATGTATTTTATTATTTGATTGGTCTGAAATATTGTGAAATATGGAATAAACATCATTATTTTATTATTACTTAGCCAGCTATATTGAACAATCCATAAAAAGAGATCTGCCTACAGCCTTTTGGGAGGACGAACATGCAAAGATGAACAGAAAAAGGATAAAAACGAGAAGGGAAGAAGAGTAATGTATTATATTATTTGATTAAACTGAAATATTGTTAAATATGTCATAAACATAATTTTTTTCATTATTACTAAGCCAGCTAGGCTACATAAGTTACATCATGATTTTTGCAAAAAATGAAAATGATTATAATTTACAATTTTAACATCAACCATTTATACAAAGAATCGCATTGAAAATCCCTTTTTAACCAGGTGCTAATAATTATTCGTTGTCATAGATGTTGAAAATTTTGCTTCTACCACAGAGAAAGTAGATCTGTTTAACTTTCTCTGTGCTTCTACTACGTTTATTCAATATCTAAACAATTCTTCAAACTTGAACATATATTTTGAACGAGGGCGAATATCGGAAATCCAATTGCATATTCTTATTCTTCTATTTAAGCAAAATTTAAGCAATTTTTTTCACAAAAAACCGCACGTTACAATCTAAGGCTAGGCGTACACCGGTTAGTCAAGACAAGACAACATTAGTCACGTTTAGTCACAGTAATTCACATAGCTGCTTATGAAGCAGCACACACCGATGCAATGACTAATCGGTGTGTGTTGCTTCATAAGCAACTGTGTGAAGTACTGTGACTAATCTCGTCTTGTCTTGACTAACCGGTGTACGCCTAGCCTTATACAGTAATATCTACTTGAAGACAGGGATAGATATGCTGAGATATTGAAAATTTGCTCTCGTTCATGAGTTGAATGATTAATTATAAATTGCTATTTGCACCTCCAAAACAGGAGTATAATAGAGTTAAATAAATAATTTAAATTCATTTATCTTTTCTTTATTGCTGCCTTACATTCATGTATAAGTTTGGATAAAAATATAAATCAACATACACCAATAAAAAATAGATAATTATATTAATCAGACAATTTCTGCTTAATATTAATAGAAATACATAAACATAATAATTGTATTGTGCAAATAATAATAATTTACATAATACGGTCTTAACTAGTCTAATAATAAAACTCATAATAATACACAGTCTTCGAATCTATTTCTTAGCTTTCTTCATGAATGCGTTCATAACGCCATCTCTCAGCTCTTCGAGATCAGCGATCTCTGTTCTGTACTGAGCTATTTCTTTGTCTTTGGAGTTGATCGATTCCTCTAACTTAGCGATAAGCCTCTTTTGGTCAGAAATTTCCTGGAAAATATCAAATGAAACATCATGATACTATGATTCTACTAATAATGAATAAAGACTAATTTATTCAATCATTTACAACAGAGATTACATAATAATAACAGTTTTGAATTTATGTGTTGAATGGAAATACTGTTCAACTGAAAAAAGTTTCTAGGTCGATCAAGATAAATTAGTACATTTTACAGTAGGATCGGTACCGTACTTTTTAAGGACGAATCAACAAATCAATTAGAGTGAGTGAGCACGAAAAGTGAAGTAAATTGTTTTGTCTGCAATAGTTTTCAAACAAGCTTGTGGCAGTGGAAAACGAATACCTAATCTACTACCAACTGATAAACACGCTCTGTGCAAGAATATAATATTATAGTATAAAATATTTGAGGTAAATCACTTAAGATATAATGAATAGTGCAAGTGTAAAGTGCAAAAGATTTTGATTCAGGTTAATGTAATGAGTTGACATTAATCATTGCGCGTCACAGCGGTTTAATTGTATATTTATCTTCAATTCTCTATAGTTTCAGAGTGTTTCAAAAAGAGCTTTACAACTTTGAAAATGCATACAATCTTTTCAAAAAAAGATATAGCGCTGGATTTGGTATTCTTTTAAAGGAAACACTTCAAGTTTTGATTGGCATATTATGGAAGTGCAGAATCTCGCCCTAGCAAGCGCTAGAGGCAAATACGTTGAATATGACTGTCTTCACTGGACTGAGCGTGCTAGCTGGCTTGAAGAATCAAAGTCGGTAAGAAACTTTCAACGTAATTTTTCTACCAAGTACGGTAAATAATATTCATAGTAGATCTTTCAATTTATGATTGGCATATATTTTTGTAGTAACAGGATGCTCAATAAAACATAAGAAATCACACCTCTAAGGCTAGGCGTACACCGGTTAATCAAGACAAGACAAGACAAGATTGGTCACAGTAATTTACATAGTTGCTTATGAAGCAGCACACACCGAATAGTCATTGCATCGGTGTGTGCTGCTTTATAAGCAACTATGTGAATTATTGTGACTAAACGTGACTAATCTTGTCTTGTCTAGACTAACCGGTGTACGCCTAGCCTTAGTTTACACATACGGTTTTTGGGCGATTACCAGCGATTCAATGTGTAGGAGGGAGACAAGATTATGACAGCTGTTTTTGTCTCTCTCCCACACACTGAACCGCTGGTAACCGCCCAAACGCATGAAAACCGTTCGTATGAACCTGCTCTAAGATCCATATTGTTGATAAGGGCGTAAATTTTTCTGCATTTTTGAATCGATGATGTCGTACGAATCACAGAGCACTAAGAGCGCTTCCATAATATACTAGTAAAAACTTGAGTGCTTTCCTTTAAAACAACACCAAATCCAGTTTTATACCTTTATTGTGTATCGGAAGACACGCTAAACCGTCGATCCCGGCTGCCTAAAAAACAGTCGTTAAGTCACGTCAGAGATCCTGAACTGATCAGGAGTGACCTGAAAACTCTGACACCAGACCTGAACCAGCCAGGTTACACGGAATTATTATCTTTATTAAAAAAAATTATATGCGATTTCAAAGTTGTAAAGTCCTTTTTGAAACATCGTGTATAAGAGAGCTAATTATTTCAGAGCATTCGATTATTAAAACGGTATGCATATCAGATTGGAAGTGGGATAATCCCGATCATTCTCGAATACGTCATGCATGCCTTTAAATGAGGCACTTCTGAAATAATTACTGTCTGATGGTATTAAAACTAAGTGGAATTAGGTTAAACACGGCGAGGTGGAACAACCTTCGGGTCTCCCCACCGACAAAAGCCATACGCTAAATAAATAACTAAAAAAATTAAAAGATAATTATACAATGAGTGATAGGAGGAGGTAGCTTAAAAAGCATATATTTCTTGAGAAATAGGCATAAAATTGCTGAATTGAACATATAAAATATGGGCGGAAATCAAACTTATCTCCAGTATCGTTGACCAATCAGCTGGCTCAGAGCTTTGAATGGTCTGAGATGCGCGTGAACACTACCTTGTATTCTAATTAACTTGCTTCAAAGTATTTTTCCTGCAACAGCCAACTTATTGTAGTGATTATTTTATTAGCATTTAATTTCAGTGTTCAGAAGCAAGCTAAAAATAGACACGGAACACTGAGTACTCCCATGCTATTAAAATAATCCCTACAATGGGGTTGTGGGTGCAGGAACCAAACTTTGAAAACATTATGCTCATTGAATTTAATCAATTTCAACAATTTCATGTTATTCATTAGGCTACAGAATTGTACTCACCTTTTCCTTTAGTTTGACAGCTTCATTAGATTCGATTTTCGTGGCTTCGATGTCTTTTTGAAGACCCAATATTCTTTCTTCAAGACCTTAAATTATCAAAAAAATATAGTTGAGACAAATGCGAGCATCTACAGCGAAAAATTAAATTTATTTCAATATTAATTAACGGTTTTCATCGAGCAATAGACCTAATGGGTGTTATTTTCAACAGTGAATATTTCAATTTTCAATTTTATTCCAACAGACACAAAATGCAATTGAAAACAAAATTACAATACGACAACAGCACAATAATACAATATACAAAAACAAAAACACAATTTCAAAACAATTAGCTATAGGTGGGGTGTGCTGATAAAAAGGAGGAGAAATACCTAGCCAACTATGGTTTCCCATGTAATAGGCAGGTAGAGGGCAAAGGGTAAGGAGTAAAAGGGTGTGAAAATAGGGGGAAACAGGGAGGAGAAAGAGAAGATAAGAGAAAAATGGAAGAAAAAAATGGTAAGAGAGTCCACATAAACATTGACACACAAAGCTACAGAAAGACAAGGCATTCAAAGTATGAGCAGAAATCTTAGGTCTCACATATCGACATAGAAGAAAAAATCATTATAGCTCCAGTTTTTCACTAATTTTAGAGTTTATGAGAAAATGGTCCGGGATAAGGTTTATTAATTTAGTACTAATGAATATCAACTGCCTCCGAATACATTCAATATTAGGCTAGGCGTACACCGGTTAGTCAAGACAAGACAAGACGACATTAGTCACGTTTAGTCACAGTAATTCACATAGCTGCTTATGAAGCAGCACACACCGATGCAATGACTAATCGGTGTGTGTTGCTTCATAAGCAACTATATGAAGTACTGTGACTAAACGTGACTAATCTCGTCTTGTCTTGACTAACCGGTGTACGCCTAGCCTAAGTGTTATAGGTTATTATATATTTGTTAGCAGAGTCCCTTAAATTATAGTTATTACCATTGATTTTAGACAGAATAGATTTCCTATCGTACGTTAAAATTTGTGACCAGGATTGAAGAGGCCGATCCTAGCGACATCTTCTCTTAGAACTCAGAGTAACTAGAAAGCGTACGGTACGTGTAGACTCGAACTGGCGATGAGACAGAGAATGGGTGTGCGACTTGGAGTGAGTGAGCGATCGATTGAGAGAGAGAGACGCCAGCTATCTTACCATGTGGGACTGAACTACATGGCCAGCACGATTTGATGTAACACAAAACCGTCACAAAGCTCCCTATGCCTTGACCGATCTATTCTATCTAAAATCAATGTTATTACTTATGGAGTTCAAAGTATCACATTTTTTATGTATAATTGTCTTATTGTCATTACCTCAAAATCACTAAAAACCATATCGGTGAGGTACAATCTAGGTTTATTTAGAATGATTTTAATTATCAGTTTTTGCGATACAAATAATTCATTAATGTCATTCAAGATAACTTGCTCGTAAATATCCCCAATATTTATGTTTATTCAATGTTTAATGTGATAGAGCAATGTAATTAGATAATTAGTGCCTCACCTTTCTGTTTTTCCGTATGGTGTTTAATCTGCGAGACAAGTGTTTCGTTGTTTGATACCAAAGAGCTGTTCAACGTTTTCACTTCTTCCAATTCCTCGTTGAGAAATTTGATCTTATTTGTCAACTCACTGTTCAAGTTCTGCTTGCTTTTCAACTCTTCAATAATCTGTGAAAATAAAACGAGCTTTAATTAGTATCATGATATCATAAATGGTAATTTTTTATACTTCAATTATATTCTTGGAATGAATTAATATTATAATTCTCATAAATAAAACTTCTAGTTGGTTTCTACTTTAAGATTTTTAGTCGACTTTGAATTATATCGATAAATTTATGAGAATGTCAACAAGTGAGAATGATACTAGTTATGTCAACCAGAATACTATTATAAAGAATAAATTGCGTTTCTGTACCTGAAATTGTAGAAATACTGTCAATGCTGTTACGTTAAAAGGGGGGAGTAGTAGTCTGCCGTATAGGATTATGTCCCATAAGAACAATGTTTTTTTTTGTAATCTATTGAAACATATAGCACCGTCATTTCTTTACATAAAATTACGTTTGATGTGTCGTATGAAAGAGAATATTACTCTTCAGGGGTGGTCTTTTTCGAATTTAAAATTTTCCTTTTAAAAACCCCCATAAAATATCAAAATTAGGGAAACTTTATTGTTTTTTTTTTCAAAAAGGAATATTTAAAATTCGAAAAAGACCACCCCCTAAAGAATAATATTCTCTTTCAAATGACACATCAAACGTAATTTTATGTAAAATGATGGTGCTATATGTTTCAAAAGATTACAAAAAATAACTTTGTTCTTATGGGACATAATCTAATTTGGCCGACTACTACTTCCCCCTCTTAAAGGAATCGCTGCATTGTCTGTTCTACACTTCTTTTCCAAACGAAACTAGACACAACACTGGTCTTGAATCAGGTGCTATCTCCAGTTAGATATTTAGCTCAGTGGGATAAATCCAAGGTGTATAGAATAGAAGAGGTGGGTCGGAGTGAAGCGGCTTGCTGGGAAAGTCGTGATAATGACGTCACTGCAGTCCCAAACTCAAATGCCTTCCATATGATGCAGGAGTAAAACTTGAGAAGAGAAGGCTCAAAAAATGTCTATTTTGAGCCATAACAAATTGCAAAACAATTAATTCCAGTTAGAGATACAGTAATAGTTTACACCTTTCTTGACAATGTTCTCGAAGAATATCTTCCTAGCACCTTTTTTGAATGAGCTTCTCAACCTATTATTCTTTTCTCTAATGCAAAACTAGTGGCTAAAGGACTGCAGTAACGCCATTACCTCTACTTTCTCAGCAAACAGCTGCACTCCGACCCACTGAGCTAAAATATACATCTGGAGGTAGCACTGATTGAAAAAGCTGGGTTCCTTTTTTCTTTTTAATAGTATACTGTTCTTGAGAAAAAATTTCAATCCTCACTGTATTGCCAACTTAATTTTTTTGGTACTACATACTGTATTAGTAAAAATTTCATCCTCACTTTATTACCAACCTAACGAAATTAGACGGAACACTAATCCTGCTAGCAGCCCTAGCTTGTGCTACCTCCAGATGGATAATTTAGCTCAGTGCTCCGACCCACCTCTTTCATTCTACACACCTTGGGATAAATCATCTGCTTGGCGTATGCTTTCTCTATAATAAAAACTAAGAGCTGGTTCTACTAGCTTGTAAGTTAGAGTTAATCTTGATTACCAGGGACCTGACGTCTAGGGGACTGGAAGTAGGAGAAATAAGGGGAGTAGGATGTCGGCCATTTTGTGGTCGTTCTTTTAGCGGTGTATTTGAAAACATCGTAAATTGGAAATAATTACAGCTGATTCTGTTTGAATAGCGGATGGTTCAAAAGCTTGATACACGCATAACGATATTAGATCAATGATATTGAAGAATAATCCAAAAGTTTGATACACGCGTAACGATATTAGAAGTTAACCATTATTAGTGAATTAATGAATAACCATTCTAACCTGTAGTAGAGAATCACACCTACTTCTACTCAAACCAACCTAAAAAACAAAGAATCTAACAAAAATGTTATATTTTGCCGTAAATATCAACCATATTCTCTCAACAGTTTTGATTTATACCGCAAAAGATACCATAAACTTTTAAAAGTCTTTATGAAAATGAAACTTAACTCTGAATTCAAATACAGCGCCAAAACTCCGTCCGGAAACTAGCGTGATCGAGACTCAGCCTACACCCCTTTTTAACATAGGGAAGATACAATACTTCCACTCCGTCTATGACAGCCCCCTGCTCCGACCCACCTCTTTTATTCTACACACCTTGGGATAAATCATCTACTTGGCGTATGCTTTCTCTATAATAAATTCTAAGAGCTGGTTGTACTAGCTTGTGGGTTAGAGTTAATCTTGATCACTCATAAGAATTAACATTGTTGATTGGAGATTAAGATCAATAGACTTTTGTGCAACTGGGACTTATTGAATCAGCTGTTGTCAAAATGGAGTCTTACATTAGCGCACTGGTTGCGCGCAGCGTGCACAGCGCGCTCCATGTCGCTGAGCTCGTGTTTGTGCTTGGCGATCAGCTGACTGTTGGCGATGACGCTCAGCTGTTTGGCGTGCAACAGGTTGAGCAGACGCGCCGACTCCGCCGACATGCAGGCGAGACGGTGCTGCAGTTGGCTGCACTGCCAGTCGGCGCGCTGCACGCTGCCCTGCAGCACGCTCTCGGCGTGAGTCAGCGACGAAACGCGGCAACGGTACAGCTCCAGAACGGTGTCCATGCCAACTTCACTCAGCTGCCAAAAGGGAATTGAACAACAATTAACAAAAGTCTTGTGAGATTTGTGTCCAAAAATGTAAACACCAGTGAAACTGACGCCCCCCCATTGCCACCAATAACCAATCAAAATGTAGGTATTTCAATTTCCTTTCAAATCTGTGTTGGATGCCCTATATGAAAAAGTGATTCTTCAGGGTCAAAATTGACAAAAATAAAGGGAAAATTTCCGCCGATTTGATGAACTTTTTACCATTAACATATATGAACTTACCATTGAACATATTTTTCAAATTATATTAAATTACCTTCAATTTGAGACCAAATTTATTATTGTAGGCCCAACCGTTTTCGAGATACAGCTCTTCAAAGTATTATTATAATAATAATAATGATGAACTTTGAAGAGCTGTATCTCGAATAAAACTTATGTATATGAATAATAAATTTGGTCTCAAATTGAAGGTAATTTAATATACTTTGAAAAATATGTTCAATGCCCTATTCTTCAGGGTGAAAATTGGCCAAACGTGAAAAAAGTGTGCAAAATTCCGCCATTTTTAACGATTTTTGGAGATGATCCGTTACTTTGCCGAGGTCTAAGGCAGCTCGCACACCTGAAGCAGCTGTTTCGGTGTGCATTGAACTATTGGTTTGTATAGAGTAGACAATCATATGATCCATATGTTGCTAGTTGCCTATTGCTTATTGCTCCGGTGTACGACCGGGGTAAAACTTGGATTCAGCATCCCAGGACTATCATAAACATAAATAAAAAAAGAAACCGACTACCCCATTTCATGCAAGGTGAAATGTACTATCTTACCGGGCTAGCAGTGCAGCCCACGGTTATTATCTAGGTGAGCACTTTTTCACATACTGCGACGGGAGTCTATAAGACTCTATCTCTCTACGCACCGGTCCTAAGCTTTTCCCTGAAGACTTACCTAGCTACTAGGTAGCATAGAGTGGCGTGGAGAAAGCCTTGTAGACTACCGTCCCAGTATGTGAAAAAGACTGAACCTAATAGCCTATCTATTACAGAGACTTTAATAACAGTGTGGCTAGCTCGGCCAGGGTGGCAAATCCACCATACTTTTGCCTATTCCCATAAGATTTGCATTGAAATAATACGCAAATCTGTTAAGTTGAGTCACTTCTTACCTACAATTCGCCTTTGGCAGTACAGTATTTGTTTTCATCATTTTATTGTTTTACAAAGAGTAAAGAGATTATTTTTAATGTTAGAAAAAGTTATTTCTCTCAAAATAAGTTTGAAAAATGAGTGAATGGATTGATGATTGCCTGTAATCCCATATCAGAATTTAAAAAGTTGGCAAAAGTATGGCGGTAGCGGGAGCAAAAAATGTTCCAACACACTGTTATGTATAGCAGGATTCTTTTAAATTGTCAGAAACAGCTGATTGATGTACGCTCGTTTACTAACGTTAAATCAGCTGTTTTCTGACAAGTTAAAAGAATCCTGCTATACCTTTTCACACCGATAACCATACAGTATCTGCACCCAGAACTATTAAAATAGCTAGTCTAGCGATCAAAACATTACCGTAATTTATTTGAAAAACAAAGACTAAGGAAGTAGGTACTAAGTATTGATGAAAAAACTATACAATATTGTACAAAATAATAAAAACAAACAAAATTTAATACAGTCTAAATTAAACAATGTTATATAAGATTTAATATTGAATTGATTTCATCAGGATAGGATAAATGAATTAATCCTACAATACTCTTGAAGTCGATTTTGTTTTGGTGTGGCGATGTCCACATAAGCTTTCAGCTGGTGCATGGGAAGGATGATGATTTAGTGGTTTCCTACAACTTTAGGTGGTTTCCGAACCGCCGGGAAGCGATTTTGATTCTCGCATGAACTAATGACATTCAGCGAAAGTGGTAACCCGTACTACAGGAGAAGTAGATGCAAGTCTCTTATCTAATCTTGCGATTACGACCATGAAGCCAACCGCTTCCCTAAACTTAAAATCATCCCCTAAAATCAAACTTATTGAGAAAATAGATTCCAGCACGTAAGATTCAACTTACGGACCTCAAGAGGAAGTCGTACACTACCAAATTTTTCATTTAATTGCATTCAATAAAATAACAAATAATAACATTCAATAAAATTCCCAGTGGCAAAGGCGAGTCTAATCGCTGAGATTAGATGAGAGACAGCGGCTATCACTACCGTTGTAACGGTGACCGGATCCTCTAAATTAAAAAAAAAATTATAAGCTTCAAAATCGTTTCCCCGTGGTTCGGAACCCACCTAAAGCTGTAGGTCCATTCATCTCTCATCATCATCCTTCCCATTACCCACGCACAAGCTTAGAGCTTATGTGGGCATCATCCCTAGCAAAAAAACCCTTGAATGAACTATAGTCTGGCAACAGACAAAAGAGCCTCCAAAATAAGAACTCTACTGCGCAGAGAGAGCGCACGTTATGCAATGCAGCAGTTTATCTCACTCGCTCACTAGAGTAGTGGTACTACGTGATACTGTATCACTTCGGTGATACGATGCGCGAAGGTTCTTTTGTCTGTTGCCAGACTATAACAGGTGAATTTAATTTACGACTTCATTACTTAGAGTTCCTTAGCAATAACTATCCTTTAAGGAGAATGTAACAATCATAATTAAGAAATTCTCTACGAAAATCTATTGAAAAAAGTGATAAATACACACCTCGTTTTTAGTAATTGCGTTGGTAACTTTATTGATACAATCGGCAAGTTGCTTCTTCTGCATGTCTGTGAACAGAGGCCCATTCATGTAGATTTCTGAGCGGCTGACTGGCAAACAGTTATTTGGTGCAAGTCCATTACTTTGCTGTGCAGCATGTGGTACTAGAAAGGCACTGAGGTCCACCAGGTTTTGTGATATTTCATCCAACGTACTGTGAATAGATTATTCTACAATCAATCACTGATATGAATAGAATAGAATAAGGCCAGCCGCACACATGAACAGTCGAGGCGAGGCATTTTGACTATACTCTGTTCACGGAATCGAGAGACGGCCAAAACAAGCTGTTTGCATTTGTGTGCGTATAGAAGCGATGACTCACAGCTGTTTTCGATAAATTTTTTGTCCAATTCCAGTTCACAATACTTTCATTCAAGGTCAGACTGGTATCACGTAATGCAAATAATAATATTATTTTAGTAGTTTTACTGTGAATCGGTCTAGCTGCTCCTAGCTACTCTCGCACGCGCAGGTTTGTTTACATCGTCTCTCCTTTCCCTGAACAGAGTATAGAAGCGAAAAGGAAAAGGACTATACATACAAGAGACAGTGGTGCTTCGACTTGTAAGGCTAGGCGTACACCGGTTGGTCAAGACAAGACAAGAAGAGATTAGTCACGTTTAGTCACAATACTTCACATAGTTGCTTATGAACACACACCGATTAGTCATTGCATCGGTGAGTGCTGCTTCATAAGCAACTATGTGAATTACTGTGACTAAACGTGACTAATCTCTCTGTTTATTCAATTTAATTAATAATATTTTTATTGGTAATCTGTTTATTGTATTTAAAATATAATTAGCTTTACTTGTAATTTTTGTTTGTTGCTTACTATGATTCAGTAATTGCCATAGGTCTTGTCAGACCTGGCAATGTGAAATACAGTAGATATAGCACGATCCTTTTAACTTGTCAGAAATCAGCTGTTTCGGTAATAATTAAACAGTGATTTCGACACAATAATCAAAAGGCTTAAAAGTCTTAAAGACCTTTAAAGTCTTTAAAAGACCTTTTTAAAGAAGACCTTTTAAAGAATAACTTTTAAACGGACCTTTTCAATAATCTGCGAGATTCAGCATTTGTAGGTTAAGTATTATACTGGCGGCTGAGTGAAACATATGTTTTATGACAAGTTAAACGAATCCTGCTATATCAAATATTAAAAAAATATCGCCATATGACAAAAAGGCCTGATTTGTCATATGTTATACATCACTAAGAAAATGCAAAGGCGAATCTAAGACATGAGTTATTACAATAAACAATACAGGCATCCAGGGACCTTCCTTGTTTAATGATAGTTAATTGCTATTTCAATTTATTCAACTTGTTTTGAACAATTTTTGGATCAATCTTTATTTCTCTGTGCGTACTGTCAAGATAAATTGAATTTGAATTCCATTATGACTATGAAGTTTCATTGCATTCATTCATTATAATAAATTAATACTGAAAAAGTATCAAAATCAAATTAGTAAGTATAGCTAAAGTTGGAAAATATTCAGTACGAACCGAGTAGCAATCGCTTTTAGAACCACCCACAGATACTAGAATACACGCTAGATCAACGCGCACAGATTCCAGGCTAGATTTTGTGAGACCAATCTAACGTTCGCATGCTAAATTGGTTGCAAGCCTTGTTTAATTTGCAGAAGATTACTGTTCATCCTACAGATGTACCCTTCCGTGTATTCTAGTATCCGTGGAATCACCTATCAAAGATATGTTACCGGAGCTAGACAGAATGAGAGTATAATTGACAATCAAGTCACTAAATTTCAGTGAAAGTCGGATTTTTAAATTGTATTGATGTACAACATTATTGTCTAACCTGCTATCGTTAATTTGCTGCAGTAGTTGCAAAACAAGGAGTTTTATGTCTCTTTCTCCTGTATACAAGGCGGCTGCTAATCGGCTTTCAAGTTTTTTGCTGCCCTTCAAATCATTCAACAAACTATTCCAGGCAACGGATGACTTTGACAATGCTGACACCAGTGCAAAACTCTGAAACAGAAGAGATAATTCTTTTAAGAATCATGATTTTGAAGTAAACCACGAAAAACTAGAAGTAAGAGTTATGTACGGTTTGAAACATAGCTTTCAATCACGTTAAAAAAAGGCTGATCATATTGTAGTTCATATTTGAGAATTTCAGTCAAGGGTTTTTGGATTCCAAAGCTCATCAATTTAATAGCGAACATCCCAATAATTTGCTTTTTGTTTCTGCTACTTCATGGTGAACTCACCTCACATACATGGAAATCATTACGTGGAAAACATATTATTCAAACTAAATTCCTTAATAGTTGAAGCAATAAAAATATTCATACAAACGTATTTTAGTTATTATTGTAACAAACATTTAAAAAACTAGAATTTTAATAACTTGAGGCGAGAGAATCATAGAGTACCTTTATATACAATGCATTCAGAGTCGGATCGAAAAGACTTTCAGAATTCAGGCAAGACGAGTCCTCCATGAATATATTTTTGATTGCCTGTAACAAAACAAAACAGACGCCAATTAATGAAACTTAGCAAATACTTGATTATTGATGATTTCTTACTGGCTGGAAAAGAAAGCCTACCTCAAAAATAATAATGTATATGCCAAATTCGAGCACTCCTTCACAAACCAATGCCTGGTTTTCTTCCTTCGGAGAGAGGTTACAGTGCTTCATGTGGTTGTTTATTCCTTTAGACCCGGAATCCATCAAGGAGGAGCCTTAGTAAGAGTTGGCCGATGTTTTATGGGTCTGAGTCTAGGGAATTAATCAATGTTTCATTTTCTGATGAAAACCAGGGTATCCAAACCGTTTTGTTTCAGTTAATTATCAACTGAACCGCTTCAGTCAACCACGTTCTCAAATATGCAAAAGAGAACAGGAAAACATTGAAATTTAACTGTACTAGACTAACCACCTTATACAGTTCAGCACTGCGGATATAATTCCTCCAATGGCGCTGTGTTCATTTTACATGTTTTACCCCTTAAACGTAATTTTTTTCCAAAACACAAATAAAACCTGCACGTCTAGGACCACTATGGGGCAAAACACTTCTAAATTTGCCAATGTAACGGTCACAGTTTTTCAAAAGTCTTTTAATGCAGAAGGATAAAAAAATGACTTGGAAACGTAAGAACGACAATATACAAGGATAAATATTAAAGGGTCGATTACATAGCTTAGTTTACTAGCTACTATTCAGTTTTTTTGGCTAGTAGCTAGTAAACTAGCTCCGTGTAATCACATACTAGCCAACTAGCTCACTACTAGCCGGCTAGTAAAAAAGCTGGCGTAAAAGTTGAAGACCGGTCAACTTTACTACAGAGAGTGTATAGTCACAGTGTGAACATTACATGTCATACTTTTGATTGGTTAGCTCCGACAAATCCGCCATACTTTTGCCAATTCCCATAAGATTTGCATTGGAATGAAAAGCAGATCATAATTATGTTATGATATAAAATTCACTTCTAACCTACATTTTGCCTTTGCCAGTATTAGTTTTCATCATTTCAAGTTTTTAAAGCAATACCAATAGTAGAGAGACTATTTTTAATGGTAGAAAAGTTATTTCTGATGGGTTTATGATTGCCTGTAATCCCATATCAAAATTCAAAAATTTGGCATAAGTATGGCGGCGGCGGGGAAAATATGATCTCCACTTATTTTTATGGAGTGCTTCACACAAATGGCCACACTGTGACTATACAGTATACACTCTCTGTAAACTTTACTACCTACTAGCCGGCTTTTGAGCGAGGATGATAATATGTAACCTGATTTTCTAAACTTCCATGTTGTACCTTCAACGTGACAACGTCGCTGCATCGGCTTGCATGAGCAATGTAAATCGATCATGTGTTTGTAGTGTTTTTATAAGTATGATTTTATAATGAAACCAGCCGGTAATGCGAGGTTGTCACATTGAAGGCCGCGGCCATGTAATTCAAAGGGGGCTATGATATGATTGATGAGTTTAACAAAACTAGTTGGAGAGTGAGCGAGTAGAACGGCGGCGGTACGTGTGATCACTGAGCTAAATTATCTAACTGGAGGTAGCAATGAATGAACAAGCTGGGGTTCTCCTATTTTTTCACCTACACTAACAAAATTAGTGGCCCGTGTAGGTTAAGTATAATCATTGCAAATAAGAAAGGTGAACACGGATCCGCAGCCTGGTGCTAGCCTCCAGATGGAATATTTGGTGATCATCAACTCGCCGGCTAGTAAACTCGCTCCATGTAATCGACCCTTTAGAGACTTTCAAGAATGGGATACAGCACTTACCGATATATTCAGGGATGCGCTAATTTTGTCTTGTAGGTATGGTGTATTGCTACATTCTAGGAGAAGTGTCAGGAGATCAACCATCCAACTTTTGTCATCTGATACAGACTTTGTTTTCTCCTCCATAACAGATAATACTACCTGAAAATTCAAACAGCAATGTTCAATATTGGTATTTATTAAATAAAGACTGCTTAAGAGTTTACAAGGTTCCAACGCTAACAGCTTTATACTATTTTAGTACAGCCAGATAAATACAATGTGATAGATCACTTATTGAAGCACAAATAGTAATACGTATAATAGTAACACAATAGTAATAGTAGTATGATAATTAAAAACATATTACTGTATATCAACATAGAATTGGATTTTAAAAGAGCCACACATGAAAGTGTAGACCCACACTAATAGATTATTCAAAAGAAAAACTGCTGGATTGTGAAAATTGCAGCAAAAACTGTGAAAATAAATTGTAATACCTTCAAATAATCTTCTAGATCGCCGAGTAAGTAATTTTCACTTTCTATTTGACTCTCAAGGTTGGAATTGATGAGAATTGCTTTGACCAAATGAAAGGTGCATCTACTTATGCGAGTATCAACCTCAGCCAAAGTCAGTGCAATTTTTAAAAGCCGGTCATAGCCTAGTTCCTTTTCTGGCGAATCTAATTCGATCAAAGCTTGAAGAAACTCCAACATTAGGGCTGTGCACTCTGTTGCATAACCTGGTGTGTTGTTTTCTAATAATTTTATAAGATTGTCCACATCTTGCTTGAAACTGAAACAGACAAAACAAGATCCAATGTAAACCACCACAAAGTGAGCTTGTACATTTCGAAAAACCAAATCAGTAAAAATACATGAACAAAATAGGTTGAGTATCAAAGGTTTTAGTCTGATACAGAAACAATACATAGATATAATGAGCATTGCTGTGTAAAAAGGACCACTTGACGACAAACGCACGCTGCCCATTGTTGTGAGGTATGATGGCGTCTGAAACGGGCGGGAATAAAACTTCAAAATCATACCTTTCAAATGAAATAGGTCCCAGTACGCTAAAATCCCTACCGTCTGAATGGCGCGCATTTCAAATCAGGAAGTTTCTGTGCCGGACCCTATATTTATTGATTGAGGAAGCATTAGATAAACAACGCTTCTCCCAATCCTTTAAATCAATAATTTTGAATAATTCAGAGTGTTTCAAAAAGGACTTTACAACTTTGAAAATGCATGTATTTTTCTAAAGAGATAAAGAACTGCATTTGGTCTTGTTTTAAAGAAAAACACTTCAAGTTTTGATTGGCATATTATGGAAGTGCAGAATCTCGCCCTAGCGGCTATTACGTTGCATATGACTGTCTTCACTGGACTCGAGCGTACTAGTTGGCTTGAAGAATCAAAGTCGGCAATCAACTTATAACGTAATTTTTGTACCAAGTACGGCAAATGATACTCATAGTAGGCCTACAACTTATGATTGGCATACATTTTTCTAGTAACAGGGTGCTTAATAAAACAGAAGAAATCGTAAGTCTAGGATCACACGAACGGTTTATGGGCGGTTCCATGTGTGGGAGAGAGACAACATTATGCCAGCTGTTTTGTCTCTCCCACACATGGAACCGTTGGTAACCGCCCAAAAACCGTTGGTGTGAACCCGCTCTAAGACCCATATTGTTGACGCGGGCGTCAATTTTTCTGCATTTTTGCGTGGATGACGTCGTACCAACCACAGAGCACTAAGAGTGCTTCCATAATACGCTAGTCAAGACTTGATGTGTTTTCCATTAAAACAACACTAAATCCAGTTCTATATATTTCTCAACAAAAATTATATGCATTTTTAAAGTTGTAAAGTCCTTTTTGAAATACCCTGTATTGAGATCTCACCTCTGATGAGTGTGAAGAACTTTTGTGAAGTTAGTACTACTCTGGATATCTCGAAAGCAGTCGACAATGTGTTTCATTGTGTAACAGCTTCTTGCCTGGAATGACTCTTGTAACCGTTTGAAAGTCCATTTGATAGCTGGTAAAATTTCATCATCAGGAAGTTCTCCTTGAATTTCTCTTAGAATGAAAAGCAGTCTGTACGCCTGAAACGATGAGAAAATGGAACATCTATCATTTTTGACATTAGTCGATTTTATTTCTTTAGTTTCCTTTGTTATTATGCTTTCAAGGTTTTCAAAATCTGAAAAATAAAATAATATTTTGAGGCTTGAAAGCAATCTAGAGATGCCATAACTTTTTTTGTTTCATTTAAACATAATATACTACTTCTAGTTACATTTCTGGTGAAATTGCTTGAGAATATCCACTTATGAACAATTGAATTATCTAGGTACTGTATTGAGTTATATCTTATGAATATTGATCATCAATCGTCCAATGTCAAATTTTATAAACAAGAACAATCGTAGCTATTTAAAGCTGTAGCCTTATACAGCTACAATTCATCTTATTAAGATGAATTTATTTTGAGAATTTGCTAAAACCAGTCTTACCTGTACTCTGATATCCAAATTATTTCTTGGGAGAGCCAGTATTGCTTGCACAAGATTTTTCACATCAATTGAACCTTTGAGCGTGTAGATTGCAGGTGGATTATTGAAGCATAAGTTTACTAGCACTCCCAATGATAGAGAGACCAAATCGTTGTTCACTTCTGTACACGTGGTCCATTCTATTAGTAAAGAGATCAATGGATTCAAATAGGATTCTTGCCATTGAATTTTTATACCATAAGTACAGTTCTGAAAAATTAAGATAGCAGACATCCAATTACATTTTTACAAAACTTTTTTTGTCAATTTATAGAAGCAAAGACTTCTAAAAAACATTAGTTTTATTGTTATTATTATTAATAATTAATTTCATTATCAAGTATTAATAATAATTTATTGTTCAGTGGAATAATCTGATAACACACACAACCAGATGGTCAAGAGCAAAGCCACATTTAAATAAAGAAAAATTGTAATTCAAAGTCATCGAATTACATCCTCAATTTTATGAACCATCTTATTCGGAAAAAATATATTAATTTATCATCTTATTCACAAAATATATTATAGTGAATCCCGACTTTCGGAGGAGTCCTAAAAACAGTCGTCATCTCTCATCATCACCCCTCTCATTACCCACGCACATGTGGGCATCACCCTCAGAAAAAAAGTGAAGCTTCAAATAATTCAGTTATAATATGAATTACCTAATCTTAATTGAGTACTAGAATTTAAGGTACCGGTATTAATTTAGAATTGTGTAAAGAATTTGGAAGAATAACATTACGGAATGTTATTGTTTATGAGAGTGAAAACTAGATCAAAACTTACCTGCAATAATCTCAGAACTTGGACTCGTCTGTCATTGTTTGAGCAATTTTTCAACAATTCCGTGAATATAGGTGTGAACTTGAATGTATGAATTAGAGCATGCTGCGCCGCAGGAACTTTTATAGCTTCCTCGAGAGTTGCAACAGCGGACCACATTAAGCCACAATTGGGCTCAATCACCGACATCAGTTCATAAAGACTGACGAAGAATTCGGCGCCACTATTTGCACTGGGATCGTAAATACTCGTATCGGACGACGCTGATAATGTCTGAAAAAACAAATCATAATTTAAAAAAGTAGTTCATACATGAAAACTTAGGCTACATATTTGAAAATATAGATGGAATTACTGTATTAAATTATCGCCAAAGAAACGATTAGCCTAGGTTACTATAAACTACATACTGTATAATACAATCTCTGTACCGTATTAATTCTGTCTAGATTAGATGATACTCCAAGCTTAGTTTTGTTTGACCAAAAAATCAAGGCCCACTGCGAACCTGACTCAACGGTAATCCGCCTACAAATGTTTTGTCCATCAGACCGGTTCAACATGTCCTAACAATACACCACGAGGCGAGGGTGAATTCCATGTGACTTCTTATCATTATAATAGGCTACCATTCGATATCGATTGTAGGATACAAAAAAATACATTTATGCCGACTAGGTACAGCTTAACTTTAAAAATTCTCTCCTAAGAACATGTTGTTTCAAGTGAATTATTTATAATCTTTGTCTAATAATAGAATATTTATTATTAGTCATAACAGCCTTAGAACTTGATACCGTAAGTGTTATAAGTTAATATTTATATCGCAGTTGATAAGGTATCAAAACATTTAATTGCGCTTATATCTTGAAGACTTTATATCGCTTCTCAAATCTGAGTTTGATATCAAATCAAGATCGGAGAGAAAGTAAGTTTGTAATAAAATTGAAGAGTAATATAGGCCTACAATAGAAGTTTTTGTTTCCAAGCTAGAGTTTGAAACAGGCCAGTTCTATTGTTAATAGAGGACGGTCCATTGTGGTTGAAATTTGTCATGTTTTGAAATGTTCCTAATAATTAAACAATTCCAATCTTCTGCACAAATTTTAATAGCTTGCATTTATACTTTTTAATTGATTACAAAATAGGTTCAAATCAATTATAGCTGTGCTTACCTGAAGATATCTTTGAAGTTTTACAGAGATTACTTCTGTACGTTTTTGTTTATAATCTTGAACTTCTTCAATAAAAGTTTTAATATTAACCTCCATTTTCAAATTGGCTGATCTACTATAGGTCTATAGAACTGTTGGTAGTAGTCTTGATAGTACTTGAAAATCTCAACGTGCTGTAAAATATAAGCTAATTTATCATGGTTCAAAAGTCAAAACTCCAACAAAATTTGACTAATCGGCGGACAAATGTAATGAGCGATAAAGCATTAAAGCGATTAAACAACAAAGCAAGCCAGCGCCGCGCCAGGGCCAGACGCAGACAACGTTTAAAATTTGAAAATAATGTCAGTTAAACACCAAACAGCTGTTAACCTTTCAAGTTCCAAAGAATACACCGCCAGTTTCTACTGATGACAAAGATACTCCGCACATGCATTATTCAACAGATATTTTAATCAATATTAAATCTTTGAAAATCTTTCCATATGATTAATAAATGCAAATGTAAAAATTTAAATCTTGTCATAGAAAATATTAGTGGGAGGACGTCAAAGTGAGTCGACTTCAATTTTGCAGAGGTACGACAAAGTGAACCACATCCTGAGTAGGCCCAGTTTCTCGGGCCCTTGCACGCAGCCGACATATTGGCCCAACTCAGGAATGCTATTTTTTTATATATATATTTCAGAATGCTAGATATTTTCATCGATTCATTCATACTTACAGTATTGATATATTAATATAGAATTCGATGAGCCAGAAGGTCGGTTGTAAAACCTGTCTTGTGCCTCAAAATCAGAATTGTACAAGATGTTCATGCATGCATGGTATTGAGAATTGTGGAAAGGTGGATAGTTCAGCTTTCTTTCAAGGTGGTCATGTCATACATGATTTCAATACAGAATTTCAAGAGAAAATGAATGGCGAAAACCGCACATTAATAATTGAAATATCTTAAAAACGGTTTGACATATCGATGTGCGGTTTTCGCCATTCATTTTCTCTTGAAATTCTGTTTAGAAATCATGTATAACATGACCACCTTACCATTTAAAAAATTAAGTTAGATTCAATATGGCGGACCAGATTTTTGAACTCACAGTTAAGTAGTATTTTCAATTCTGGTACGATCCCCAATGTCACCTACCGTCAAATTACCTTCGTATAAGAAATATTAAGCCGTTTCCATAATTTTCACCAACTCTGTATAATAACATTGTTAGGGAAGCATAATTTTTTATTGTATAGACATCATAAATTCAATAGCCTACTACTATAGAACTATTTGGAAAGGTAATCTGAGACTCACCATTGTAATGTAATTTTCATTCTCCTTCAGTTTTCACATGTCGACGTATTTGAATCAAATAATTAATAAGTATATTTATCTTTTATTTTTTCAATGAAAGTCCTTGAAATGGATTGAATTCACTATCCCGAAATATCCTTGAAATTGATAGAATTCACCATTTTGATTTCGTCACTGTACGTATAAAAATAAATGAAAAAGCTCTTTCTCTATATTGTATAATACCCTGATTATTTTTTCGCGTGGAAGACCTTGAAGCATATCCTTTTTCCTGTCATACATAGATGAACATAACACTTCACACGACACCAGTGAGATCGAAATTTTGGATTCAAGATGGCGGACAAGATTTTTGAAGTCACAGTGAAGTAGTAATTTCAATTTTAGTACGATCCCCAATGTCACCTACCATCAAATAACCGTCCTATAAGAAATATTGAGCCGTTTCCATAATTTTCACCAACCCTGTATAAACAGTGGACACTGATACAATGATGTCATGATAATTAATTTCAAGTTCTATGCAATCAGTGCTTGGTGCCAGCATTTTACCAGTGTTACTGAATTACGTTGCTAGGGAAACGCAGCTTGTTGATCAATCTGGTTGAGTCAGAATGTACATTGTACAGTATAGTGTACATCTCATAGATACTAAAATAATGATGAAATTGTATCAATTTCAATTTTGAAATGACCAAGAGCTATGAAAAAGCGTAGAAAAATGTAAAAATATTTTTTCAACGATTCTAGAGTGTGGTTGGACTGATATATTCATATTATGTACACTATACTGTACAATTCATGTATCAGAGTAATAAATGATAAATAAAATTCCGGATGATTTTATCAAAGATAAAATAATTACAAAGACCAAACTTGAACTCATAAAAACATGGGTTGAACAAAACTATAATTTTTAAATTGAAAATTAATAAGTTAAATCTATGATAATTGTAAATTCTCTGATTCTGCTTGAATATTCAGATTGTGCTTCTTCAGTGTTTGTTTTTTTATTTTTTTCCCCATTAAATTAAGATAATTATGTAATTTGCAATTCTATAATAATTGTAATAAGCCAGCTATATTAGACAATCCATGAAATGAGTACTGCCTACAGCCACCTAAAAGGAATAAGATACATAAACAGGATAAAAATGTGAATGAATATGGAGCTATGTATCGTATTATTCGATTGCACTGAAATATTGTTGAATATGGTATAAACATCATTATTTTATTACATAGCCAGCTATATTGAACAATACATAAATAGAGAACTGCCTACAGCCTTCTGGGAGGAACATTATGCAAGAATGAACAAAAAAAGGATAGACACAAGAAGGAAAGGACAGTAATGTATCCTATCAGTTGACTGGACTGAAATATTGTTAAAAATGGCATGAGCAGCATTATCTGATTAGTACTAAGCCAGCTATATTAGACAATCCATGAAATGAGTACTGTCTATAGCCACCTAAAAGGAATAAGATACATAAACAGGATAAAAATGTGAATGAATGGGGAGTTATGTATCCTATTATTTGATTGCACTGAAATATTGTTAAATATGGTATAAACATCATTATTTTATTATTACATAGCCAGCTATATTGAACAATACATAAATAGAGAACTGCCTACAGCCTTCTGGGAGGAAAATTATGCAAAAATGAACAGAAAAAGGATAGACACAAGAAGGAAAGGACAGTAATGTATCCTATCAGTTGACTGGACTGAAATATTGTTAAAAATGGCATGAGCAGCATTATCTGATTAGTACTAAGCCAGCTATATTAGACAATCCATGAAATGAGATCTGCCTACGGCCACCTAAAAGGAAGAAGATGCAAAAACAGGATAAAAATGTGAATTAATGGGGAGTTATGTATCCTATTATTTGATTGCACTGAAATATTGTTGAATATGGTAAAAACATCATTATTTTATTTTGAAAATTCGCTTCCGTTCAGGAGATATGAGCAATTTAAGATTGCATTCTGCACCTCAAGATCAGGTATTTCTTATTGCTACTTGAAATTTGTATATCTCCTGAACGGGGGCGAATTTCCTGAATCTAATTGCATATTCCTGTTTCTCTCTTCAAGGACTATCAAAAAATAGAAATTGCTCAAAATTTGCAATCTTACACTACTTGAAGCGAGAAACAAGAATATGTGCTCAGATTTTGAAAATTTGCTTCCGTTCAGAAGTTATGAGTGTTCAAAAATTTGCGTTTTGCAACTCTAGAAGGCCGGAGCTCCACTAGCGTCAAATTGACGCCGCGTCCAGCGTCTATTTGTACGCTCAAAAATAGGATAATGATCTTTCATGGCAGTGCCTCCATTAGCTAATGGTGCCACGACACATATAAGATCGAAATCTTGATTTCAAGTATAGCAGGATTCATTTAGTTTGGCGAAAACCAGCTGATTTGGCAATCAGTAAACAACTGATTTTACGCAGCTTTGACACAATAATCCAAAGACTTAGGGCCGGTTCATGAGCTCGGGATTTAGCTTAGTCCTAGACTAAAACGGGTGGCCACCGTAGCATCTACAAACGTTTGTCTCTACAGGTTAGTGGGTTAGCAGCATAGAGAGCCCTTAGTACATAGTATCGAGGCTAACGTTTGTCGATGCTACGGTGGCCACCCGTTTTAGTCTAGGACTTGGCTAAATCCCGAGCTCATGAACCGGCCCTAAAAAGTCTTAAAGGCCTTTTAAGTCTTTAAAATGCCTTTTAAAAGACTTTTTTAAAAGATCTGCGAGATTCAGCACTTAGTAGGTTAAGTATTGTGATACTGATCATCAAATCAGCTGGTTTTCGCCAAACTAAAAGAATCCTGCTGTACCAACACACAATCAGCTGGCTGAGAGCTTTAAATGGATTGAGATGCGCATGAACAATACCTTGCATTCAAATTACCTTGTATGACATTATAGTATTATGGTAACATATTAAATGACATTATTCAAGTACAGAGTGATTCAAAAAGAATACCACAACTTTAAAACTTTGTATTCAATGAAAGAAATATAATAGAACCTTCTGTTATATATCGTTACAAAGAGTATTCAAAGAAGTTTTTTTCACTCACAAACAAGATCAGAGATGTTCAATATGACCCCCTCCAGACACTCGAGCAATATCTACCCAAAACCTCCCTCAAACTCTTTCCACTCTCTCTGTAGCATATCAGGCGTAACAGTTTGGTAAGCTGATGTTATTTTTTGTTTCAAATCATCAATATCCATCCACCATTGATGATATGAAACAAGAAATAACATCAGCCATCTAAACTGTTACGCCTAAAATGCTACAGATAGTGTGGAACAAGTTTGAGGGAGGTTTTGGATTTATATCGCTCGAGTGTCTGGAGGGGTCGTATTGAACATCTCTGAACTTGTTTGTGAGTGAAAAAAAACTTCTTTAAATACTCTTTGTAATGATGTATAATAGAAGGTACTTTGATGTTTCTTTCATAATTTACAAATTTTTAAAGTTGTGGTATTCTTTTTGAATCACTCTGTATATTGTTACTAGTAGACTTATTTAACGTTTTCTTGCCTGAAATTTTGGAAACAACCTAAAACTAGCAGTAGTTAGGGAATGCCATTGGCAACGTGTGACTGCTCTATTAAATAACAATTGAAAAAATGATCCTGTAAACTCAAATTGACACGTTTGATTTACCAATTAAATTTTTATTTATCACAATTTCATATACAGAGGAATGTTAAGGCTAGTCTAAAATTAACTTACGATTTTTACAAAATCTAAAATTATAGTAACATAAAAACTCAACCAAATAAGTAATTTGGCGTCTCAGTTAAATTTTTATAAATTATACGGTTGGACTCGATCAAATTTCCCATCAGATTCAATAGCTAGGCAATCGGTTCATAGGACAAAAAAAAGATTCAGTCATCTACTATAATCCACTCTGAACTACTGTACTTCAATTATATTATACGTTTATAGTTTACTCAATTATATTTAATCAGTCAGAATATATATATATATATATATTTATATATACATTTTTTTTATATTTTTATGTTATTTTAATTTGCAACCAATATCGCTTCTGAAAGTGTTAAATTCTTTTAGATCATAGAACTGTGTAATTTGTCAAAAATAGTCTGAAATACAGTACCCTAAGAAACATAAGGCTAATAAAAGAACAAATTTCAGTCACATGTTGCAGTGTTTGAGCGATAACAATGAATAATATCACTGAGCTAGCGTAATTATGCTTCTTATTCAGGAACAAGCAAGTTGAGATTT
Organism: Laodelphax striatellus; assembly: GCA_017141395.1. NCBI lineage: Eukaryota > Metazoa > Arthropoda > Insecta > Hemiptera > Delphacidae > Laodelphax > Laodelphax striatellus. Next base: position 116,877 of record CM029535.1, on the reverse strand, counting down.
CCATTACACTCAACCGAATTTATAAACGTTTGCTCTCCACCGCGAATACTCAGCTGGTTCAGGCTTACCATTGTCTTCTTTTCCTGTGAACAAGAGAAAATAAACACACATAGAGACAAGAAAATGAGTATAAATGGTACCAAAGTAAATATAATACAAGGTAGTGTTCTCTACAGAGTCAGTGAGACCCCATTGGTGTGAATGGGCCCATAACAGTGGGCTACTGGGCTACAATACTGCCACCGCCATACTTTTACCAATATTCTGATATCGGTTTACAGGGAAACTTGAATTCATTCATTCAATTGTCAAACTCCATTCAAGAGGAACGATATTAAAAATCCATTGCAGCATTCCATGGCCACAGGGCTTGAATAGCAGCGCTGGCCACCAATTATGTAACCGGTGGTTTCCTCAACAATCAACTCTAAACTTTCACTCTCAACTGACAATGAATGGGAAATTACTCGATTATTAAAAAGCATACTGTTAATTCTTTGGAATCAATAGTTGGTTGGCAGAATCGATTTGGAACCGTTCACTCAAATGCCAAAAACTTAATCTTATAATATATGTGAAAAGAGTTTCGTGCCCGACTTTGGAAAGTTCGTGTGGACCGATTTTGATGCTGTTTGCGCCAAAAGAAAGATGAGAAATCGAATTTCTGCAGGCTCCATTTGTTTTCGAAAATAATAATAATTTTAAATGCGAGAAATTTGCTAAAAACTTGAAATAGTTTCCTGTGGCACTATCTGTTGTCTTCAAGATTGTATGGAGAATTTTATCATTTGATGTCAGATTTATAAGTTGATGAAGACAAGTTCAGGGGATATTTTAGACTTAACAAGGAGCTACGAATTCAACCTGTGCAGCGCAAAGCGACGCCCACTTCAATTTTCTAAAATTCTTAGTTTTAAATAGTTGCTATTTTGACTATCTGCATCTGCCAGCAGCTCAGTGACACCAATGAGATCCTACCTTGTACACTGTTTATAGATGACTATTTATAGTTACTGTACTACTTTTAGTTTCTAAGCTATGGGGGATTTCATAAACTCAGTACATTCAATAACTTAGTACATTTTGATGCCAACAGATAGTACACAGGTACCTATTTTCGGTTTTCATTATTTTTCTCCCACTTAATTAGAATATTTCTGAACAACAAATTAATAGAGCCTGCAGAAATACGATTTTTCATCTTTCTTTTGGCGAAAAACGCATCAAAATCTGTCCACTCAAACTTCTCCATGAATTTTCCAAAATCTAATCTGCACCAAGATCTTTTAATATAGATGATATGATTGTACGATAAGATATCACTTTTAATTCAGTTTATTATTATAATGCATTGTATCGACGTACTGTACTTGATAATATGCGAATTTGTGATGTGTACCAGGGAGCTGACAAACATAACCTCTCTTCTAAGGGAGAGGAAGTAAGAGAAATCAGGGGAGTAGGATGTCGGCCATTATTATTGGACCTAATTTTGGCGCTGTATTTGAAAACATCTACATAACTTCTACCCAAACCAGCCTAAAAAACACAAAATCCGACAAAAATGTTGTGTTTTGCCGTAAATATTAACTATATTCTCTCAACAGTTTTGATTTATACCGCAAAAGATACCATAAACTTTCAAAACTCTTCATGAAAATTAAATTTAACATGATGGCTCTGAATTCAAATACAGCGCCAAAATTAGGCCCAATGATAATGGCCGACATCGGTCCAGCGCAGGGGGCTGTCATAGACGGAGTGGAAGTATTGTATCTTCCCTATGTTAAAAAGGGGAGTAGGCTGAGTTTCGATCACGCTAGTTTCCGGACGGAGTTTTGGCGCTGTATTTGAATTCAGAGCCTTTAGGTTAAGTTTCATTTTCATAAAGACTTTTAAAAGTTTATGGTATCTTTTGCGATATAAATCAAAACTGTTGAGAGAATATGGTTAATATTTACGGCAAAATATAACATTTTTGTTAGATTCTTTGTTTTTTAGGTTGGTTTGAGTAGAAGTAGGTGTGATTCTCTACTACAGGTTAGAATGGTTATTCACTAATTCACTAATAATGGTTAACTTCTAATATCGTTACGCGTGTATCAAACTTTTGGATTATTCTTCAATATCATTGATCTAATATCGTTATGCGTGAATCAAGCTTTTGAACCATCCGCTATTCAATCAGAATCAGCTGTAATTATTATCAATTTACGATGTTTTCAAATACACCGCTAAAAGTCCGTCCGGAAACTAGCGTCATCCTACTCCCCTTATTTCTCTCACTTCCAGTCCCTAAGATGTCAGGTCCCTGATCGAGACACAGCATGGCCATCTTTAGACAAAACTCAAGAAGGCCATGGACACAGGCTTCACCCTTTTCTAACATAGGGAAGATACGATACTTGCACTCCATCAATGACAGCCGCCTGATGTGTACGGTATACAAGTTTCTTAGATGACTTACTGAGATCATGGCGGCACGAATCCAGTTGGAGCTGTTGCAGTTGCGGCAGGCGAGCAGCGGAATGATGTCGAGCGACACGGTGCGTTGGCCGCAGCCGCCGCAGCGGAAGAACCGCTTGCAGCCGTCGACCACCTTCAGCCGGTGCCCCTCAGCCTTGCACAGCTCTGACGCCGAGAACCACGTGTACTTGCACTGTAACCATTCATTGCTCTCACAAACATATCTCCCATTTGTAAAATACAGGGTGATCGTTAAGTCGCGCAACCCAAAATGATAACAGTCTTAAAAAGCTGTAATGTGTTATTGATTTTTCTTTTAAAGTTTATGTAGAGACTTTTTGGAGAACGAATGAACGTTTCACTTATCGTCTGCAGTCTGTCGTCAGTCAAAACACTTGGTCGGCCGGTACGATTACGGTCATTCACGCTACCTGTATCCCGAAAACGATGAAACAAACGACATAATTATATGGTCGATTTGTTTGGTACTTTAGCATCTGGAAAGGCATTGGAGAAATTTTCTTGACACTTTGCGTAGGATTTCGATTCACAGTAACTCAAAACTTTAGAAATACGTTGTTCTTGCGTAAAAGACATTGAGACTTGAACTGGACAAACAAACTGATTTCTGGCTAATTGTCGCCCGATGGCGTGATCTGGCAGTGCAGCCACCTGCTGTACTTTTGGACGAAAAATTCCCATATGGGAATCATACTTCACAAATTTACCTGTCATTCCTACATGGCTTCAAACATTGGGTTGCGCGACTTTACGATCACCCTGTACAAGGATTAAGGATTAAGGATTAAATTCTGTGAATACAAAAGCAAGCAATAAGAATAATTCTACATCAATACTGCAAACATCAGTTAAAGAACATTTCGCTCCCCTAAACATTATGACTATTTTTGTCAATGGCTCAACAGCCCTGTGTGGGCTTAGGCCTACCAGCTGGTTGCCAGTTTCACATCCACTTGACTGAATCAGCAAAGGTGAATGATCATTAACCAGAAAAGATGTAACGTGTGGTTAGCACATTGACACCTCAACCATAAGCTAGTCTTTGCAACCCAGTGATGGGAACAAAGCACTGCTGGATAACATTGTGTTAAGCAGCTATATAGTGCAATGCAACAATTTAATATGCCTCCAAATATAGAGAGTGACTGACTAGCCTTACTAACGATTAGCCAGGCTCCCAATGGAGGAATACATTATGACTATAGCCTCTACATATTTGAGACTATTATGTGGGTTAAAGAAAATATTGGAGATTTTGACGTTAGGACACGATAATAAAATATAGTACAAGAAATAGAGATAAAATTTTACATTTGCAAAGCCATAAGCTTGACTGCTACAACAAAAAGCCCTCTTACATTGGAGCCAAGTTTTATAAGTTTTCCTGCCACATCCAACAGGAGTCGAATTCCAGGAAATTTAAGTTGGAATTGAAGAAATACTCAATGGAGAAAGCTTTATTTAATATCGAGGAATATTTTTCCAATTGAATAATGACTGTGTTATCCTGACATAATTATGTGGGTATTGAATGTTTACGGTTGTTCGTTCTGTTTTATATTGTAAACTAATTTTAGCTAAATAAGGATAGACTGTTATTTATAGATTTTACTGTAAACTATGATTTATTAGTAATAACTAATATCTCTTATGACATTATTCAATATGTACGAAAACTATGTATAAATGAATAAATTATAAGTTAAAAATATAAGTTCATATTCAATAGTGTCATAATACATACTAGACTAGCCAATTATACTCTGTATAGTTCAGTACTGCGGTGCGCACGTAGTTTCTCCAGGCGCCGAGAGATAGCACTGAGTTTATTTACCCTTTTAAACCCCTTAAACGATTCTTTTCCAACATAAAAATAGAACCTGCTTATCTAGGATCAGTAACCTTCCTTTTGGCGCGAAACACATATAAACTGGCCCAATATACCGGTCACAGTAGCTGCCTCAAGTTTTTCTTAATGTACTTTATAAGGATTAGATATTAATAATAAGTCACAGTTAATAGCGCATTTCAGGCATTGAATATATAAATAATATCACGTTTGAATCGTATTATAGATTGGGGAACTTGCTTTTTTTGTCGTTAGTTTGAAAAATTAACCAATGACTATCAAAAATTTAATTTTTTATGACTAACATGCTATATAAATGAGGTTTTTAATGTTTATTTTCTGCTTTCTGTGTTTTCCGAACATCTACTTTGACTTCTACAGTCACTATAACAAAAAGTGGCCTCAGTAATCCTAGTGGCCGGCATGCAAAACTAGTTGAATTCACAACATATTATGATTGATATCATATGTCATCGCTCTTTTCTTCTAAAATTGGTTAGCTTTATCATTCCGTTTCTATCATTTGAATTCTGGCGTTGTTGGCATGCCTGCGTTGTGAATCGCATTAGAGACCACTTATTTAGCATGGGACTGTATAGACTGTGCTTAAAGTGAGGGGAATGAACTGAATTTCCTTAAATTTGATAGTGACTGTGCAACCAGGCGTGAAACACTTGGTAGTTTTCTTTTGAAAATTGTGTCTGAATAATGAAAAGTGAACGAGATTGCTTACATTAAGGCACCTGACCGCTTTGCAGGGTAGTTTGTAAGTAGACAACATTTTCTCCTCCATTTCTTCCTTTTTGGACATCTTTTCAAAGTAGTTATTGAACGATTCTTGGTCGGCTTTTTCCAGAAGATCTGCGTGCTTTGAAGTTTTGTTCATCAGCTCAATGAATCGCGCCGGCAACGACGATCCCGTCGTGTCTTTTTCTGCTGAATCTGCAATAAGATCATCAAATGTAATAACAATTCATAAATGATAGTATCGACAGAATAAACATATCCAGAGGAATGGAGAAGGTCTTGATAATATCAAGTTGTAATTAATTTATGGTTAGATAAGCTTAGTTTTTTGTTTTTCATAATGTTTCAGGAAACTTTCAATTCGAATTTCCAATATATAGGGACTGAGACTTAGATTTTAACACTTATGAGGTCAAGTATTCAAATTCAAACAAGCCTGCCTTTCGAGGAAAAAGAAAACATGTTGAAAAATCATCTAGCTAACTGGCTTCTGCGCATACATTTCATGAGATCAAATACATTTCACAAATAGATCAACGATTTTAAACCTGAAAAGGCTGATCGACAAGCCGAATAATTAAGGTAGATTGACACAGTTCAGTCTCAGTTCCGTTTCAGTCAGTGCTCTGTGATTGGTCAAGCGTCATTGACGCAACTTTTCTGCACATGATCCGGAATAATCACAGAGCACAGACTGAAACGGAACTGAGACTGAAATGATGTATGAGAATCGACCTTTGGCAAAAATAATAGAAAATATCCATAAATATTGAATAAAACTTGAATAACTTCACTGAGTTTCGACAGCTGATCTTTTTAAAGCTGTCTGGTTGAGTTCACCATTCTCCTGTACTTCTTGACTGCGTTAGTCTCTGGTGCCTATTTCACAAAAATCTAAAAGTCCTGTAATTCAGGAAAAAGGCGGATACACCGTATAAATGGATAAGATTGCTTACTATGTAATAACCTCAAAGTCCAGTATACGTAGGCGTTTTTCCTGTATTAAATGGCTTTTAATTTTTTTATGAAAAAGGCCCTAGATCACAATACGCACCTACTCATCTGTTCAGTTTGATTCATAGCTATTAGGCATAGTAAATAATTATTGAAGATCAAGTGATTCATCAACTATACAGATTAGCATATTAGAGTGATTCAAGAAGCTCACCATCTGTGTCATCAGGAAAGGAGCGCTTTTTTGGTGGAGCGGTCTTGTTCCTAACTTCGTTTGGATCCATCTTTTTGATTGGTCCCCTATTTTTCACATAATTCAAGGCTGTTAGCTGTAATATTAAAAAAATCATTACAGGATTAAAACATAAGTTAACGGGAAATTAAAAACAAAGGCCTGTAACAGCATTAAGAAACTTAGGGTGTTAATTTTTTTAATTTGACTAGAAAAGTTCAATTAAATGACTGCATGTCACCCGATAGTATGAAATATATAGTGACAAAGCTGTATGAAATATATTGCTCAGCACTATACGTCTACATCACTATCTAGCAAAAACTTTTTGATAATAGAAAATGATTTTACCTCGCTTTCATAACAATTAACACAGTTCTTCGGTATTTTATTGTGTAACAGTCAGTTTTTAAAAAGCAGTAGTCTCTTCACTCTATAACAAAAGTAAAAATAAATTTAGGATTATATAAATATTCTATAAGTATTACTGCTCATTACTCATTGACTTCATCCACTATTCTTATTTCGTTGGCTTCGTTCAATTACCCGTTAGATTATAGCGGGAAAAGCTTCAATCCAATTTTAAGTTCTGCATCAAGATTTTTGTGAAGAATAAACATACAACAAATGTTTAAAGAATGTTCTTCTTTCTATTATTTTGCACAACAACAATATCAAGAAGGCTGAGTTCTTCTCACAACTTCAAATGAAGCAGACATAAATTTTATAATGGCAAGTATTAGGTATCTAAGGGCCGGTTCATGAGCTCGGGATTTAGCAAAGTCCTAGACTAAAACGGGTGGCCACCGTAGCATCGACAAACGTTAGCCTCGATACTATGTACTAAGGGCTCTCTATGCTGCTAACCCACTAACCTGTCAAGACAAACGTTTGTCGATGCTACGGTAGCCACCCGTTTTAGTCTAGGACTTGGCTAAATCCCGAGCTCATGAACCGGCCCTAAATCTTACAAACGAGTGAAAGACAAGTTCCAGTTGTAATATCTAAATTCTGCAATAGGCTATATTTCAACTAGAATCTACCTATTATTTGTTCGTATGATATTTATAATAGTAAAAAAATTATGTATGTAATATTTATACATGCATAATATATTTCAATAATCAACACACGATCATTCTTTTGGAAGAATCATCTACGAACACTACAGACTCAAATGCATAGCACAAGCACATGCAAGTGTACAATGCGCTAATAATGGGTACAGTAGTGCCAATTAATTACATTGGAGGAAGAAATATTCCCAATCACAAAATATTCTGCCTTAAAATAATGAATCATGCATCCTTATTGAATCACCCGTCACTCCACATACTCTATAATACACTATTAGGCTAAGGCCACATTACAAGGAGCTTTGCTTGGTGCGAAGAGCCAAGTGACTGATCCTAGTGAACAAACGCATTGCGTACTATTGCAGATGGCCACACTGCAACCGCTCAATGACAAACGAAGCTCCTACCTTAGCGCGTCGCTCGTGGTGTGGCCATCTGCAATAGTACGCAATGCGTTCGTTCACTAGGATCAGTCACTTGGCTCTTAGTGTGGTCTTAGCCTTATAGTTTGAATAAAACAAGTTGAAACTTGTCCTGGTCACTCACTAGAACTGTTTTTGTCAGAAAACGACCGATCATCTAAAATGCTAACATTGAATCAAATGGCCAGCTGTTCCGACATCGGACGCTTTCTGACAAAAACGGTTCTAGTGAGTGGTTCTTGAGCACCAGGCCAAGAGTCAACTTGTTTTATTCAAACTGTAAGGATATCCACACACATCCGTGCCATGTCAACTCATCTCCAGATATTCAATTCAATGATATTCAATGATATTCAATGATTTATTTCCGCCAATAGATACATGCAGTACATTAGGCATTGTCATATTACAAAATTCATCTTTTAACAAAACATAAGCACTAATACATTCAAATACATTTGCTTTAACAAATAAGCAAATAAATATAATAATATACTAATATAGAACATATAAAATAATCATCACAGATGCAGTTAGTACTTATAGTAATAGAATATTTAAGTTATATCATTACATGCAGGAGTAAACTTAACAACAATTTGGCAAACTCAACAATATTTTAAAATGAGGACTAGTAATAAGTTGAAGATGTGGGAGTAAACTTAACAACATGCAGGAGTAAACCTAACAACAATTTGGCAAAAATTTCGTTTATTTCGTTTTGAGCATGCGCAGAACGAAATACGGTAGCATGAGATGAGTTTACTCGGTTGAAAATGGACAAAATTGGAAAAAGAATTCGAGTAAAATTTGAAATAGAAACGAGAAATTTGATTACCTTAGCTCGCTCCCTGTCCCTTCGCGTAACCGGCACCGACAGATCAACCATTACAGGCGCAGAACACGCGAGAGATGAATTTTCTGATCTTTTCAATACGGTCTGCGTCGCTTTCCGGTTCACACTTGGAGACCGATTGCTTGACAATTTGTCCAGCGACACCTTTTTCGAGCCGACGAAGAACTCGCTCAACGATTCCCTGGAAAACTCCACACCTCTTTCCAAGGCTTTGCGTTTATCTTCCTGCTCTTTCTCGGCTTGCATTATTTTACGCCTACTCTCCAGCACACTCTTTGCACTTGGATTACAACTGTCTACTTTCGCTTTTGCTTTTCCCACTTCAATACTGTTCTCCTTGTTCTTCGGTGATGATGATTTCACTTTGGACATTTTATCGGTTGTAATTTTCTTATCCGAATCCTGTGTCCGGTAATCTCTTGGTTTCTTTTCTCTGAAATCATTCAAAACTACATAGAGCGATGTGTCCACGATCAACATTTTATCAAATTCCTTTCAATAAAACAACCTTGAACTGACAGCTAATTAGGTAAGGTATAGCAGGATTATTTTAAATTGTCAGAAAACAGCTGATTGATGTACGCTCGTTTACTGACGTTAAATCAGCTGTTTTCTGACAAGTTAAAATGACCCTGCTATATCCATAAACCGGGGGCCGGTGGATGGTTGACACGGTTTATCAACAAGGCCGCGATCGTGATAATTCTCTACATGTTCGATTATTATGGATCTAGTTAAACCATCTACCATTTAGATAACAACCCAGCAGTGCGGCCTCACCTTTCAACAAGACATCGATATGGAGTTTTGCTGAATTTTAACAATTCTTGTCTAATGTAGGGGTACCTTGCCTGATTAGCTGTTAGTTGAAGGTTATCTTATTGAATGAAAAATTTTATTCATACAAGAATTATATAATAATAACACAGAGAACAGACTTAGTAATAGATGTCTCATCGTTCAATAGATTTTCGGACGAGAAAACAAGGGGCCGATCCTAGCGACATTTCTTAGAACTCTGAGTAACTGGAAAATCGTCACCAAGTAAACTAGCGATCATAGTTTAAATTAAAGGAACTGTCAACTGGCGATGAGACAGTGAATGGGAGTGAGTGAGTGAACAACAGGAACGCCAGCGTCAGCGCGATCTATCTTGGCCGCACATGAACTATGTGGCCAATTATTTCACCGCAGGCAGAAAACCGGATCAAAGATGCCATTTCCTTAAATAATCTACTAGAGAGTATTCCTTCTCTATGATAATACTCTGTTGTCACATGTAATATCAATTTCTAGCAGTTATTTTCCTGAAATGAAAGCGTTTTCTTCAGGGGGCTGTCATAGACGGAGTGGAAGTATTGTATCTTCCCTATGTTAAAAAGGGGTGTAGGCTGAGTCTCGATCACGCTAGTTTCCGGACGGAGTTTTGGCGTTGTATTTGAATTCACAGCCTTTAGGTTATGTTTCATTTTCATAAATACTTTTAAAGTTATGGTATCTTTTGCGGTATAAATCAAAACTGTTGAGAGAATATGGTTAATATTTACGGCAAAATGTAACATTTTTGTTAGATCCTTGGTTTTTATTTTGGTTTGAGTAGAAGTAGGTGTGATTCTCTACTACAGGTTAGAATGGTTATTCACTAATTCACTAATAATGGTTAACTTCTAATATCGTTACGCGTGTATCAAACTTTTGGATTATTCTTCAATATCATTGATCTAATATCGTTATGCGTGAATCAAGCTTTTGAACCATCCGCTATTCAATCAGAATCAGCTGTAATTATTATCAATTTACGATGTTTTCAAATACACCGCTAAAAGTCCGTCCGGAAACTAGCGTCATCCTACTCCCCTTATTACTCTTACTTCCAGTCCCTAAGATGTCAGGTCCCTGGTTTTCTTAATAGAAATTTTATAAATAACCTAAAAACTAGACCATTGGCAACGTGTCTAGCAGAATATAAATCAGCAACAGCAAATGCGTTCTAAAACCGACCTGGTCTTATCATCGCTGAGCTTAGCCAGCAATTCGGCAGAATCCTTGATCTTTTTAAAGCGGGTGAACTCAATGCTGGGTTTAGCAACGGTGACGTCAGTGGTGCAGCCTGTGCCGGCAGCCGGCTCACCGCACCCTCCGAACAAGTCTCGCAGCCGGCTCTTGTCTTTTTCCATTGTCTTTTTCGATTGTTTGCCTTTCACTGCCGTAAAACTTTGTCCCGCGTAGAATACCTGCAATAGTCATCATTCAATTTCCTTCCACTCTAACTAAATAGATAGACAGACAGTAGGACATGCCAAAATCACAAAAGAATAAGAATAAGAATAAGAATAAGAATAAGAATAAGAATAAGAATAAGAATAAGAATAAGAATGTCTTTATTCCTTTAAAGCATGGTTTACAGCAATCGGAAACGTCAAGGCAATACAGTCGTATTATTTTTATCATTAATACAATATTTCAATTGAAACCAAAAAGAATAAGTCACACTTGAACAATGAATCAAAAAATGTAAACAATAAAAAAAATCTGTGTTCAGAATCGATAACCATTAAATTGAAGTATTCTATTCATATTTACACACAATTCCCAAAAATACAAACGAAAATAATGAAAACACTAATATATTCTCAAATATCTAGAATTTATCAACACAAAATTACAAAAATGTTTCAGTACCATTGTGTCATCTTCAGTGTACACAATGGTGCCGAAACATGTTTGTAATTTTGTTTAAAAAAATTAATATTTGACTACACATTAGTGTTTTCATTATGTTTTTGATATCACAACATCTCACGACACACAGTGTCAGAAGACAAAAATAATGATGTTTTTACGAAAGTGATACATATTACATTACAATATTTCAATTTAATTTGAATCATGAGTAATTGATTATTACTGGAAATAATTATTAAATAATTGAGATTTGGCTGACTTCAAAAAATAAAATTAGACGTTAGAAAACCTCATCAAACTGCGGTTAACACCAGTAGTACATGAGGCACTGAAAATGACCAAATGACATGTGGGAAAAATAGGTAGCTATTCAACAGCCAAAGATCCAATGATCCAAAGATAAAAAGAACCATAACAGTGTGTTGGAACATTTTTTATTCCCGCCACCGCCATACTTTTGCCACATTTTAAAATTCTGATATGGATTATAGACAAACATGAACCCATTCACTTATTTTTCATGCTAATTTCGAAAGAATCAACATCAAAAATAACTTTTCCAACATTAAAAGTAGTCTTTTTACTCTTGGTAATGTTTTAAAAGCCTAAAACGATGAAAACTAACACTGGCAAAGACAAATTTTAGGTTCGAAGTGAATCACTCATCATCGTATAAATGTAAAGAGTTTTGTGCCCGACTTTGGAAAATTCGTGGAGAAGTTTGAGTGGACCGATTTTGATGCGGTTTGCGCCAAAAGAAAGATGAAAAATAAAATTGTTGCAGGCTCTTTTGTTTTTTCAAAAATAATCATTTTAAATGCGATAAATTTGCTGAAAACTTGAAATAGTTTCCTGTGGCACTATCTGTTGGCATTAAAATGCATTGAAGTTCAGTTAGTTTCTAAAATCCCCATAGATAGCATAGAAGCTGAAAGTAGTACGTGACCAGTATAATCAGTAGGATTTCATTGGTATGACTGAGCTGCTGTCAGCTGCTGATAATAAAAATAGCAACTATTTAAAACTAAGAATTTTAGAAAATTGAAATGAGTGGCGCGTTGCTCTGCACGTGGTGGCCTCATTTCAACGCAAATCTAAGTGGGCTCGTACACCGGAGCAATAAGCAATAAGCAATACGCAACAAGCAATATTATCGCCAATGTGTTTTTCCATTAGATTTCAACTAAATCGTACACCGAAGCAATACGATATCGCTATCGCCTCTGTAGAGCAACATATATCGCTAGCAACACAGCGTGTCGGTAGAAAAGCAACATATTGCCTGAATAACATATGATATTTCATTAAATTCTTAGTACAGTAACCTAACTTTGAAAATTCTCGTTCATCGAGCGTTTGTTGACAAAATGTCTTATAAGCAATTCAAGCATTTAATATCAAATTTGTACAGCTTGTTAAGCAATATCAATGCATTTGTGATTATCTTCGAAATGATTACAGCCAAAGGGATGTTGTGGAGAAAGCATAGGGTGCACTTGGAAATGAAATAAATCTATCTGTTGACTTTTTTGGAACAATTTATTTTTTGAAACGATCTTGATTAAACAGTATATTATTTATCTTGCCATGGTTCTCGCTTCGCCATAGGAAAATTGATCATTGATCAGTTTTCTTGCTACATGAAAATGTAATATGATTTCAAGTAATTACGTAATTCATAATTAAATTTTTATCTTGTGTTGAATTTCTCATTCTCGAAATTTGCCACAACATTATCACTTCGTCTTCATCGTCATACGACATTTTGAACGACTGGGGCAATAAGCAATAATTTTCTTATTGCTTTGGTACACAATACAAAAAATGTTGCCTGTTGCGTATTGCTCATTGCTTGTTGCTTATTGCTCCGGTGTACGAGCTGCCTAATAGGAATTGGCAAAAGTATGATGGATTTGTCCGAGCTAACCAATCACAAGTGTGGCAACCCTTACCTCATTCTTGCCGAGCACCTTGTTGCGCAGCTTCTGAAGGCCGCCGGCGGTGGGTGATTGAAGGTCGGATCGGTTGCTGAACTTTTTGTACTCTTTTTCAACGTGATAGATGCAGAACTCACAACTGCTCTTGTTCACAAACATTGTACACTGGTCACCGTTGTTCTTTCTGCAAACCAAACAAATCAATGAACGAATAGTTGAAATCAATAATAGAAATCAACGATCAGACAGCTCGATCAAGTGAAGACGAAAGGGGAAAGAAGAGATTAGTGCCCGGTTTTTCAGTCGTTTAATAAACTTATTGAATCGATAACTTTTTTTTACATTCGAAAACACATGGTTATTGATTCAATAGTGCTATTGGATACATAAACTGTCTATTGAGCGACTGAAAAACCGGGCATAAGTTACATTATGTTTACTGTACATAATGATGTTTATTGGTGTGAATTTTTAGGCTCAAAATTTTTCAAGTTCAATTCAATATTCTTTAATTTTTTGGTGTTTTTTGGCTTTTTTATTGACCTTTTAAAATTTTAAATTCATATTTATTTTCGGCTTGTGTTTTTCCAAGTGAAAATCGTAGATGTGAACAAAACTACAGAGAGTGTAAATTTTGGAACAGAAGTTTTGGGTCAACACCTGTTTTTTCCCTATAAATGAAAACTATTGTACATAACCTTAATTTGAACAATTTATCAGTCTAAATTTAGGAACAGAAGAAGTTTTGGGTTAACACCTGTTTTTTCTTTCCTATAATGATTTCCTATAAATGTATCGCTTCATCCAATAAATGATTATTATGTACATTTTGGTGTGAAGAGATCCGCCATCTTGCGATACCAGAAATATGCCTTGGTCACATGTGTTCAATCGGCTGGCACCCACTTCACTAGTTGTCAGGGTTGTTTCTAAAAGATCAGCTACAGAAACGGCATTTTTCTCAAAAATGGCATTACAAGTCACCATAACCTGGCTTTGAAGAGTTTAGGGGCGAATAAGTACCCTTTGCTGCATGTAATCGTGTGACAGTTTTCTTTTTGCTGCGGATGATGCCCACATAAGTGTCTTACTTGTGCGTGGGTAATGAGGTGAAAGATTATAGGGTAAAAAGTGTCAGACGGAACGGGAATCGAGCCCGAGATTTATTCAGTAATGAACAAAAATGATACTTTATGTAAGGTCAAACAGGCTCACGCCCAAAACTGTCCCTTTTTCAATTTAAAAAACAGTCAAAATCTATGTTATGTAGCATACTTATGTAGCGTTGTATGACAGTGAGGAGTTGAGCTCGACGGTGAACTGACCTTGCCTTGCAGAGCCCGAAATCCTTTGACTGTCCAATCACCAGGACTTGATCAGCTGAGAACACCGACAGACACGCCTCTACATTATCTCGCCTTAAAAAACAAAAATCAACATTAAAAATAAAAAATACATCTCCCAGAAAAGACTTTGATTAAAGGTTTTTATAAACGGACATTTTTGTTTATTTCATATAAATAAGTATTATATAAATTATTTCCTATGTGCGAAATGTAAGCTCGAGCATGACTTCGATAAAAACTCTGTCTTAAACGATACCAGCACACACGTGAGGAAAAAAACAACAATAGGTGATCTTCTGAAACTACTTAGTAATCTATTCAAATGCAAACAATCATATTTGAACAATAATCATCCAATATTCCAGGAACTCTAGAAAGCACGGCTATGATGCTTCAGATAACTTAGAAAAAACAAAGTCTATCAATATTATTATTTTATTTAATATTAAAATTAAGTTTCATTATTATAAGCTTTTAACATAATACCAAGAGTAGAGAGACAATTTTTTTTCAATGTTGTTTCTCTCGAAATCGATGTGAAAAATGAGTGAATAAAATGTTATTGGCCCATTCACACCAATGGCCACACTGTTATTAAACAGTGAAGATTTTATCTATTGAATATTTGGATCGGTGAAGTATATTGGTGTACGTACTATTACATTCGAATTTATTATGTTTTGAAAATAGCCTAAGGTGCTCCTACATGATATTCTTAGAAAAGAATAACTTACTGGCTTTGTTCCATGACGGTGGGATTTAGAACTCCGATGGCAGTGCCGACTGGACGTTTCCACAGTTGAGCGTACGCTTTTCCAAACAGAAACAATGAAGCTGTTTTCAAACCCATTCTCAAGTCGCTTATTGTCCAAACACAGAATTTGTTTCCCTAGAATAAGTGAATATGTTTACTTTGTGATCTTTATTCACGAAATAAACAAATGCTGTAGCAGAGATAAATATACATAAAGTATGATATATAGATAGTATACATAGAGTATGTATAATATACATCAATACGAGCTGTAATGTATGTTCTCAATAAGTTTAATTTTGTTTGATTCATTTTATTTTGTACAATTACAGTATGTTTTTGCATTTTGTCATGTACGTATTTTCTTGTATTATTTTGATAATAAAAGTTCAATTTAATTCAATATTCCCCACAAAGAAAATCAGTATGGATGTGGTACCCCAACTGCTACTCGAGTTTATTAGTATAACAACGAAAACGTGATACTTAAAAGTAGAACACTGAAACAAATCTAGCTTGTGTCTGTTTCATAAAATACGGTATTAATAAAAAAGAAAAAGGCCAATACACATTAAACATGAAATAGCACGGCTTACAATGCAATACAGTTTCAAGACTAGTGTGAGTCCACCATTTTCCCGTCTAACTGGAATTTTATGAAGTAGGCCCCTGTTTTTTAGCAATACGATTTCAAATTCAGTAGAATCGTGTCTTGGCCATAGGAGATATTCAAATTTTCAACAAATATAATTCATTCCAACTATTAAAAAATTGTAATCCGCAAATACTGAAACATAAATAGACAACTCACATTTTTCGATTCCTTAGCAGGTGATTTGCTGACGACCACACCAATTACAATCCAGTCTTTGTTGAGCACCTCGCTGTCTTTCCTAGCTATTCGTTCGGTGTGATACTTCAGCTTTACAAGATGAACATACGACCGACCCGCCATCTTCTCGAAAAGCAGTCCCGCAGAAACTAATGGATTTCTGTTGAGAAAAATTATCAGCACAATTAACAATATAGGCTACAATGCAAATCTAATCGAAATAACAACTTGAAAGTAAAAACATCACTTGCTAACTGGCATCAGCCATATTTCAATAGTGCATCATGTATCGCCACGAATATTGAATAGTAAAGAAAAAAGTGGCAGACGGGAAAATCTTTCGGATTTTTTCTTCACTTTATTGCAAAATATATAGAATAGAATGACTTCTTTATTTATCTGACGTGGCGAAGTTTGAACAGTAATGTCCACTCTACCATTTAACCACGACGAAAAATAATTCACAAATATGAATGTCGATGCAATAATATATTGGTAAAAGATATACGCATAATTGGCGATGTTCTTATCTGATCTAACTAATGAAGAATAATTTAAACTGATAGAAAAAAGATGGATGCTTATGCCGCGTTTAGACGTTACCAGTGCAGAGAGCAGGTTGCCTGTGCTTAATATATTGTTTTCTAATGCTTGTATGGTGAAGGTATGGGAACGCTTTATTATCATTTTATTAATATTATTATTAATAGAAAAAAGATGGATGCTTGAGCCGCGTTTAGACGTTACCAGTGCAGAGAGCAGGTTGCCTGTGCTTAATATATTGTTTTCTAATGCTTGTATGGTGAAGGTATGGGAACGCTTATATTATAAGTGAAATGTTAAGTTATTATTATAATTGCCATTTATCCTGAAAATATTTAATAGAAAATTCAAGAATAAACGCCAATAACTATCATTTTTAACGAATTTATGGTCGTTTACACACCAAAAATTTCAGAAATTGAGTACTGTCAACCTATCGACTAGCTAGACAGTATACTGGGACCGTTAAAAATACGGCATTACAGTCTGATTACAAAAATGTTCTTGACTTCCTTGTAGAATTCACAAAACATCTGTTTTGTAAACAGATTTTATGACAAATTCAAATACAGAGTATCTTCTCCAAACCATGTGATAGGATAAAAATGAGTTGATTGAAAAATGACTATAGTCTGTGCAAACCTTAGAATGCAGTAAGCGTTTAAATGGCAATGCTATTTGTTATGGGGATATGGAAGCGCTGTTGCCATGTTTATTATTTGATTACTCTCACTCACAGCTGTTCGCTCTCTTTTCCGCTCTTTTAAATTGTTTTGTTTATAGACCAATTCTATCAAAATCATAAATGAGAAAACATTAGACCAGAGATAGAATTAATTGAGACAGCATTTTCAACATTCAGTTCTTTTAGGTTAAGTAGCGCACAAAGTGCGTCCGTTGCAACAGCTGATTTCTTGACGTTTGAATTGATTCTGTTATACAGAGTATCTTCTCAACATCTCCATAACGTGATACACTGCAAAATTGAAGTTGTTTGCACAGACTATAGAAAACAACAAGTTATAAAAAAGTGTAATAGGTACTTACACAATATTTAGGCCGATTGTGGACACAAATGAATCACCAGCCGCTCTTACAGATGTTGGAGTCTTGGGAGTATCTTTCTCAACAGTGGCTTTACTTTTCCACGACTTGTTTTTGAAAAGACTAGAGAGCGATTCACGTTTGCCATTTGCATCTTCTTTGAGTTTATTGTTGATGAACTGTCCGAACTCGTTATACTTTCTCTCGGACGGATTTCGATTGTCTTCATCTTCGGAATCGTCTGTGTCACCGTTATGAATGAGACTTTTTTCCACAACTGGCTCCTTAGATTTATTGGTTTGTTTCGATGCCAACTCAGCGCTGACCGTAGGCTTCTTTGTGAGAGGAGTTTCTGTTTCTTGGGTTTCTTCGGCTAGAAAATTAAAGTCCTTAAACAGCTTAGTTTTGTTGGTAGAGACGTGGTCGGTATTTGCTGATTTATCATTCTTTTCCGCTTCTTCAAATGCGTTGTCAATGAATTCATCCAGAAAATCCAAGTCATCATCGTCCATTATAGCAGAGCTCAGTTAACTATCGGATTTCTAATACTGATAAGACCTAATTTTCTTCACCAGCCAGTCTGCTTTAGAAATCCTGGCCTTCTCAACCAATCTGAAAAAACATAACCATAGTTGAGAAACCTGGAATTTAATTCATTATTTTGTACAATAATAACAATTTGTGCTGCAATTTGAGTGGAAGCTTAGCTCATTCCCTTTGTCGATTTATGTGTGCTGCACAACAAGCTGTAGCCTAGGCCTATATATATTATGCTTCAAGATTTCTTTATTGCCGCAAACATTCATTACAAACGCGTTGTCGACTTACAATAACTTAACAATAATACAAAGGTGTATTTGATATTCAAAAACACTAGCATACAATATAACACACGATCATACTAAAAACTGTTGTTTGATCTACGGGCATTTTTCTATTAGGATATTAATAATAGATATTATATTGCCTTAGCATTAGCTTGAGCATTTCTAGCATGCTATGCAGCACACAAAATTGACCAACAGAGGGCATAGATATCAAGTTTAAACTAATCTCACATATAAAGTAGACTTCCTCAGCTTCCACTAGAACGGACTACAAAATATCCAGACTAACCAGATTATTTTCATGAAAGATCAAAGCAATCATAATACATTTTCCAACAGTTTCTTTTAAATGAAACGTGGCCGTAATGCAAATTAGGGCGACCAGTGAAGCACACATTAGCCAAGATCACAACATGATGTCGATGTGAAATTTTTAAAAGGGATACTCCACGATTGATTTGAACATTCAAAGCAGGCAAATTGAAAAATCTGTTTGATTTAAAGATAATTTATAGAAAAAGACGGGATGATAATATTAATATTATGACTAATAGTGTAGTATACCTCTACGGTTCTAACAAGCGGATTTTATAAATTATAGAAAAAATAGTGGATTATCTTAGATGGTTTCCAAATCACCGGGAAAGAGACAATAAGGCAGAATAATACATCATTTTATTGACTGCAAGTCTAAACTTCTCTTTACTCATCTATGAAAAAATATTACTTAATATTGCATTTGAACTGAAAAATATCAAATTATGTTGGAATCCAAACATAATAATATATACACTAAAAAAAATACTGTAATATCATAACTAAAAATGTAACCTTAAACTTATAACCTCAAAATGATGTAAACCTTTTTGTTTATAACAAGAATACTTACAAAGACGAGAGGTGACATAATTCCCGGTTGAAAAACTTTTACTTGAATAGCCTATAATAAATTGAAATTTTCCAACTAATTTCCAAAACATAAGTAAATTATAAATATTTATGCAACGAAAAGAAACTCATGGGACTCTTCTGTTCAAGAAGAATAAAAAATAATATTGAAAACGCGGGAAGAGAGTTGTCAAGTTTACGTCACAGTCGACCAAGGTATGTAGAGTTCCAAAACTTGACAGACGACTAGCACCTTGATCAAAAATTAATAATTCTCAAATTATGCAACTTTATCCCATAAATAATTCAGAAATAAGAAAAATATGAATAAAAATAGGAATCAGGAGATTTTATACATTTTTTTTTGGAAGTTGATAGTGAGCAGTCGCTATCACGTCACGTGATCACGGTTCTAGTTTAAAGGTTATGTTTGATTTCAAAACACATCAACTCTTTCTCTTCAGTCTTCATCAGTTAATTTCAATAATTTGATAATCACAGAGTGATCATTATTACAAAAACTTCAAAATTTTTCATCGGTGATATGGCTTAGTCTTGAATTTGAATTAGTAAGTTCTTGAAACTTATCTAGGTGTATGATGTACTGAAGTAGGTAACTTACCTAGCCGGTGATTGTGTTGATTTTATTGAGTTGTCTATTACAGTACAGTATTACTGTTTTTTAGAACCAATTTTTCAATTAATATTTCCCAGCCTATTATGCTATTAAAGAGATTATTGAAATACTCACAGCAAGCCCAAATAACAAGAAATTTCTTTATTTAAACCCCTCTCATCTTGTAACTGCGATATAGCCTTGTAAAATTCCTTACTTGCTCAAAACTCAGGGGTCCTAAATTATTATCATCTCTAATTGATTTGTAATGGGTTCCTTTGAGCTCTATAGCTGCTTCACATTGTACTTTGCAATGTATTAAGTCTCAGTAGACCTGGGAGTTTTTAAGGGTCCCTAAACATAATTGAGTAGAAATTGGTAGCTTTAAATTACTACCTAGTAATTCGGGACCCACCTAAAACTGTACGTCTACTAAATAATCATGCTTTTCATAGAAAAAATATGTATTTGATTAAATGAAGAAAATAAGCTGATTATAGTCTTTATCGAAGACCAAAAAAGTAGTGGGGGTAGTCCACAAGCTATCCTCGGTGATATTTAAATAGAAGTCGAATAATTTTCTTATAATTATATCAAATTAACAAGCAATTACATTAAATTTAAGATGGTGTATAAATCTTGCTTTTGACAAGGTCAACTCTTATCTTTTTCAGGTGTGGCATCAGGTATGAATGTTTTCAAAACATTCAAGTTTATTATCTGTACAAGGCATTTGAACGCATACAAACCAACCAGTGCTGTTCGATATTGCACTAGAGCTTTGTTAAACAGCTGTGAAGTTACCAGCAATAATCTGCATTTTCGAAACATGGACTACAACGCGAGGGTGGCGGTGTGTCAGTTTACTGCCAAAAACGACAAAGAGCAAAATTTCATGGTTTGTAAACATCTCATTGAAAGGGCGTCGGAAGATGGAGCAAAGGTGAGTGTACTGCAGAGCTTATTTTTAAAATCTCAACAAAAAAACTAAATTTACAAACTTGAGGAAACTATTCAGTTTTTATTTTGAAGCAGCAGCCTATAAACGTGAAAATTTTCTATAATATACTGCAAATTTTCAAAGCTCTTGCCAATAACAAGTTGAACATTATTGCCATCCGTTGACATTATTAGAGTTATGCCTCCTTTATCACTGTACCGTCCCACTCTGAAATAAATTGACGGATTTGAGTCATAGTAGAGAAAGTAAATAACATTTTTCATTTTTTATTGCTTTTAAAAAATCTGTTTTAAGCAGGTAACCGACCGCACAATACTCAACAATCATACAGATGGCACAAAGGGTATTTTTCTAAAACTAATTTTTGTCTTGTCCAGGGTAGTTTGACCGTCAATAAATTGTTTCTTCATGAGAACAATATATTAACGTGTTACCTTTTGGCTCAAAATATCTATAGAGAAATCTATATGACAAAAAAACACATCTACCCACACTAGACAAAGGCAGTTGAGTTATTATATTGGGTGTGATACAAAAATTTTTCAACATTAATGTCTTCTTCATTCTATTCTATTTTACAGATGGTGTTCCTACCAGAAGCATGTGATTATATAGGAGAGTCCAAAGAAGAAATTGTAAACTTGTCCGAACCGTTGGATGGGCCTTTGATTTGCAGATACAGAGAACTGGCTAAAGCGCAGAAAGTATGGTTGTCTCTAGGTGGTATACATGAAAAGGTAGGAAATGTTACTTTCGAAATATTACCTTTCAATTCTCACCAGTTATGAAATTCACTGTCATTAGTATTTCAAAGCAGTTGATTGTATTAATCATGATACAAGTTGTATCATAATAATAATAATTTTAATTTATTCTTATATCCTACTGTATTATACTACATTAAATTGAATTATTTTTTTCTAATATATCACTATAATATATCATATTATCCCATCACAAGATGAAATTGCCACTATTTGCAATAGTCACTATTTGAATATTAAAACTGATAGAAAACAAACTAATTACAAGAAAAACATTAAATTTTGGAAATATTTCAGAGGCTGGGCCTCCTTTTTCAGTCCAAACTAGAGTCATATATATTATGACTATATTATATTATTCTATATGATATTACTATATTGGGATGACAAATGAATGAATATTTCTTAAAATTTTCATGAATAAAACGATTGGCTAGTTGCTAGTCGACTGACATATTCCAGTTCATTAATTTATAAAAATATATGGATATTTAATGAGATTGAATTTTAATTATAATACCACAGTGCTTCTTATAATATCTCAAAAAATCATAATTTATAAGAATAAGAGATAGTGCGTATACCTGGAATTCAAGAAATAACACTGTCTATCACTAGTCGACTGGCAGTGTGTAAACACGTCACAAAATGTCTATTTTTCAATTTGTTGATTATTATCTTCTTTCAAAAGTGTTTTCAGCAAGGTATCATCAACAACTGATTGATCAATTGAAACTGTCTGTATTGTCTGTCTTCAATTAATCCGTCTTCAATTACAGGCAAATAACGGCAAAGTGCACAATTCGCATGTGCTTATCAATGAGATGGGTGAATTGGTTGCAGTGTACAGGAAGCTGCACTTATTTGACGTTGAAATTCCCGAAAAGCAAGTTTGCATCAAAGAATCCGATTTCGTTGAGAAAGGGCGTGAAATAGTCCGGCCCGTACCGACGCCAGCTGGAAAATTGGGACTGGCAATTGTATCCTTTTTCAACAAGAATGGTTTTCTGTATACTGTGATGTTGAAAGTTATTGTGATATCTTGAATGAATATTATTCACATAATGATTTTCAATGGCACGCTTAAGGGCCCTTAATACCTTTGGAAAAAAATATTTTTGCATGAAAACTGGCAACTTCGTAGTTTAATCCTTAGGTCGCTATTTTTAAAGCTAGAAATGTGTGGATGGTCTTAAATTGAAGATAAACATTGCTAGAATGGTTGCTGTACCTTATAATTTTATTATCACATCAAATATTTTTTTAATTGATGGTTAAAATGAGTGAAATTTACTTCATCTTCATCGACTTATACTGCCTTTTTAAAGATAAAAATCGAATTTTTAAGGTTATACACACATTCTTAAGATCTTTCTGAAGAATTTGGTACCATTTTCATACTTTTTTTTTAGCACTACAGCCCAATATGAGCTGTGGCCGCCTCCACTACAGCCCTCCACGCTTCTCGGTCCCCTACCATTCCTCTCCACCGTCTACATCCCATACTTTGGAGATCATTCCTAACTTCGTCCTCCTTCCTTCTTTTCTTCTTGAATGCAGTATTTTCATACTTATCGGTTGGTAAATAGCGACCGAAGGAGTTAACTCGTTATGACCCCTCTTCACCCGCGCACGCAAAAAACATCTCGATTTTATTTTCAGTCAAATTCAGTCAAAGGTATTAAGGGGCCTTAAGCATTGACTGCAACCAAAAATCTATCTAGTATGGTCATAAAGATTCTTCATTCTTCCCTCACTTGAACGCTAGTATCTTGACTCTCGCTCTCTATTTAATTGTGCAATTAAGATAAGATAACTTTATTGCCAATAAACAAATAAAATTTAGTAATAGGCAAAAGTCACAATATAGTCATGAAAAAGTTATACAGTAGTAATATACATCATGATGGACAGAATAAAAATACAGAAGAATTATATTACATAAGTTATCGTCACAATTTAAAGTAAGAACTAATTCTGTAACTTGACTATAGCAGGATCCAATTAACTTGTCATAAATCAGCTGATCCAGTAATAATTAAACAGTGATTTCGACACAATAATCAAAAGGCTTGAAAGTCTTAAAGACCTTTAAAGTCTTAAAAAGACCTTTTTAAAGAAGACCTTTCAAAGAATAACTTTTTAAAAGACCTTTTCAATAATCTGCGAGATTCAGCATTTGTAGGTTAAGTATTGTGATCATAATATGCTCGTCGATCAGCTGATTTATGACAAGTTAATTGGATCCTGCTATATACAACCTCCATTCACTATGCTATGTTCATATCGAAAATTATGAATGATTGTCGCTTAACATGATCGCTTGCCAGTGCTACGACATGCGCTTCGCCGAGCTGAGCGTGGCACTGAGGCGACTGGGAGCCGAGGTGCTCACTTATCCGTCGGCGTTCACATTTGCGACGGGAGCCGTGCACTGGGAGGTGTTGCTAAGGAGTCGCGCCATCGAGAACCAGTGCTATGTGATAGCGGCCGCACAGTACGGCTCGCATAACAAGAAGCGAACCTCCTGGGGCCATGCCATGGTCAGCTCAATCTATTTCCATTTCTATTCATCAACACTCAACATTCCTGATTGTCAGAAGACATATTAACAGTGCATAAGCACGTCAAACAAAACAATAATAGCATACAAAATATTACAAAACTACACCTTTTCCAGTTGTATTTGAGAAAGTATCAATTGTAATTGAGAATGGTCATTTGTAATTGAGAAAACATCAGTTGTAAATGAGAACGGTCAATTGTATTTGAGAAGATATCACATGTAATTGAGAATGATGAATTGTAAATGAGAAAGTATCATTTGAAATTATGAACATGTCAGTTGTAATTGAGAAATCAAATTAAAGAACCAGCTGACCTTTTTCACGTTTTTAACTTCTCATTTACAAGTGACGATTTCTCATTTACAATTCACCATTCTCAATTACATGTGATATCTTCTCAAATACAATTGACCGTTCTCATTTACAACTGATGTTTTCTCAATTACAAATCATTATTCTCAATTACAACTGATACTTTCTCAAATTGAATTGACACTTTCTCAAATACAGTTGGAAAATGTGTAGATCATCACAAGGTCAATACAAAAATCATACTTCAACTCGGCCAGTCATAAATTAACAATAATAACAAGTAGGTAGTAATTCACTAGTTACAGCATATCGTACTTAATCAAGAGCATTTTCATTGTAGATTCAAATACACATTCGCAGATTACTCTCTTAATCAATTCATTTTCTACAATTTTTTTTTCTAATTCCTTCATTGGAAGCTCGTTAACCGCATAGGAATGTTTATTGCAAATTTCGATCTATTGAAAGATATGGCTATGTTGTGCTCATTCTTTCACTTGAGCAAATTATATACATTATAATTGTTGATTATAAGCAGAGGTATTACAAATTATAATTATCACATTTCGTGGTGTTGTGCCTCAATCACCTCTAACATATTGTAAAATAATTGTCTTCTAGTTCTAAACTATGAGCTCTTTCCCCGCGCACGGATCAATATTCCATGCGGGGAAATAATTATTCCATAAAAAAAAGCAATGATTGGCTTCACTCACACACAATGTAGACAGATTCCATTAATTGTTGAACATAACTTCCCTAGTAACAATCAAGTAATGGTATTATTGACTTTGAGATCAATATACAGAATTAGTCTAATTTAATAGAATAAAACAGAAACCTCTCTTTCTTAAATTCATCAACTTTCTGCTCTTTTTTGCATCTTCTGCCTCCTTGAAGGTAGGAGGCCAAACTCTTTCCATTGATAGTTGAACATTACTTTACCAGTAACAATAAAATAATGGTATTATTGACATTAATAACAATAAATTAGTCTAATTTAATGGAATAAGACACAAATTTTCTCTCTTTGTCAAATTCATCAACTATCTGCTCTTTTTTGTATCTTCTGCCTCCCAGAAGGGAGGAGGCCAAAGTCATTGCATTTATAGGGAACATAGCTCCCTTGGTAACAATCAAATAATGGTATTATTGACTGTTGTGTATTTGAATTATAATAACCAAGGGTGTGTTTTATAAAGTTTCAGAAATGTTTTAAAACAGGGAAATTACGAACTCAAACTAAATAGATAGATTAACTGTAGGAATAAATTTTCAAGTTTTATCCAATTTTGTCCAAATGTTCATTGTCAATTCGGATTGCCTATCTACCTTTCCAGATTTTAAATAGATAGCCTAATCTATCGATTTGATATGTATAAAGTTCTATCCATGTGTACACATTTGTATTGTTAGTTATAATTTTTGTGTGGTTTTAGTATATATGTTTCGATATATTAACTTGTTTGAACATTTTATTAGATGACCAGCCAATTGCCTGATGGTTAATGAAAATGAATATTGTTCTTTGCGTTTTCGAGTGTAAATTGTGAACATAAGTCCTCCATTGGGAGCCTGGATAATCGTTAGTAAGGCTAGTCAGTCACTCCCTATATTTGGAGGCATATTAAATTGTTGCATTGCACTATATAGCTGCTTAACACAATGTTATCCAGCAGTGCTTTGTTCCCATCACTGGGTTGCGAAGACTAGCTTATGGTTGAGATGTCAATGTGCTAACCACACGTTACATCTTTTCTGGTTAATGATCATTCACCTCTGCTGATTCAGTCAAGTGGATGTGAAACTGGCAACCAGCTGGTAGGCCTAAGCCCACATAGGGCTGTTGAGCCATTGACAAACAAACAAAAAAATTGTGAACATAAGATGTAGGACTTAATCTAACTGTAGACTTTCAGTGAGTTCACCGTTTCCTCGTTATACCAGACTTTTAACGATAAAACAGTCGTTAAGTCACGTCAGAGACCCTGAACTGATCAGGAGTGACCTGAAAACTCTGACATCAGACCTGAGCCAGCCAGGTTACACGGAATTATTATTATTATACCAGACTTTTGAAATTTTATGAAACTGGTCCTAGTGAAAAGAAGAAAGCTGCTTATGTTTTAATGGGATTTGCAGGTAATAGATCCGTCAGGGAACGTCGTAGCTCAATGCTCGGAGGGGACCGGCTTTGTTATGGCCAACATTGATCTTAGTCTGATCGAGGATATTCGCAAATCGATGCCGGTCGATAAGCAGAAGCGACTCGACATTTACCCGGAGCTGTTGCCGCTAGCTCCTGTTGCACCTGGTACTGGCTCCTACCAGGAGCAGTATCAGTTCGGACAGGTCTCCATACCCGAAACTCATATTTTCTACAAGACTGATAGCACAATGGCGTTTGTCAATAAGCGCTGTGTTGTTCCTGGTCGTATCCTTTCTGTTTCTAAATTGAAATAATTATTCTATATTAATAATTATTATTATTCTATCTCCACGTGTGTAATATTTTAATATAGTTATTATTATATTTATCTATAAAAGAGGATGTTGGTAGATATATCAGTTATATCATACTTGAAATTGCTGAATTTAACGTAAAGATAGAGAAAATCGAACTCTTGTACTGCCTCTTGATCTCTTGAACTCTTGAACTCTTGATCAGCTGGCTCAGAGCTTTGATTAGAACTGAGAACACTACCTACCTTATATTCTAATTACCTTGCTTTAGACTGAATTGAATCGTACATTGTATGTACAATTATTATCTACTGTGTTGTGTTATTCACTGACGTTTGTAAATTACAGCAGCAATTAATTCCTTAGCGAGTTTGGTCAGATGTGTTAGTGGCTCCGCTAAGACCCGCACTGAGACTGCAGGATTTGACGCCGAGTGAAGTAGCCGATCTGTTTCTGGTTGTGCAGAGAGTGCAACAAGTCATGGAGCAAATGCACGGCTGCACTTCCACCACCATAGCCGTACAGGACGGACCCGACGCTGGACGCACCATAAATGTAAGTTGCACAAAGCTCTGTCAAGCTTAATCTCCAATTAACAATGTTAATTCTTGAGTTAAATCGAAGATTGACTGAACCAGATTTTCTGCAACCGTCCTTAAGGCTAGGCGTACACCGGTTAGTCAAGACAAGACAAGACGAGATTAGTCACAGTTATCCACATACTTGCTTATGAAGCAGCACACACCGATGCAATGACTAATCGGTGTGTGTTGCTTCATAAGCATCTATGTGAAGTATTGTGACTAATCTCGTCTTGTCTTCTCTCGACTAACAGGTGTACGCCTAGCCTAAGAGTTGGATACAGGCTCGGTTGAGTTTAATCTGCAATTAACAATGCAAATTATTTTAATTCCAAGTAGTTATTGAAGCTAGACTTTGAACCAGATTAGAGCAACCGTCCTTCATGTTAGGTTGCACCAAGCAGGATCAATTTTGATCCAGGATCAATACAATGCAAAGTAAAAGGGATCAGGTGATTCAAAATACAGTACAGCCGGATGCATTTAATTTGGCGGTTGGCATATGATTGATGTTACGCTCAGCTGTGGTAAAACAGGGGAGGCCACCGTAGCATCGACAAACGTCGATGTATTAAAGACTTTTCAAAGTCTTTGCAATAATCTAAAAGATTCAGCATTTGTAGGTTAAGTAGTATTGAGTTTTGTCGACGCTGACGTTTGTCGACGGGGTGGCCTCCCCTGTTTTACCACAGCTGAGCGTAACATCAATCATATGCCAACCGCCAAATTAAATGTATCCTGCTGTAGTTGATATCGGTCGGTGCAACCCAACCTAAAGCTGCGTTTACACCGGAGTTATTAAAGAGGTGTGCCACGGAGCAATCTGACTCAAAGCAACCCAGCGTTGTCAGATGACATTATGTTTTCGGGTAATCGGTAATCCAGCCAGTAATGTCATCTGGCAACGCTGGGTTGCTGACTGAAGTCAGATAGCAGTTGCTCCGTGGGCACACGGCCTCTAATAACTTTTGTTATTAACTCCGGTGTAAACTCAGCTTAAAGCCCGGTCTAGACGCTAGGACTTGTTGTACAACTTAAGTCCTAAGCAAAGTCCTAGCGTCTAGATGGCAAAATTCCTAGGACAAAAGAGGTATCAGCGTGGATAAGTCCTAACGTGCCGACGCGATGCAATTCATCCATAGTTGTACAACAAGTCCTAGCGTCTAGACCCGGCTTAAGAGTTGCTGGTTGTTGACTTTTTTGAATGCGTGTGATTGAAAATAAAATTATTTGTTGGTTTGAATTCTTGTCAACATTATTTGATCTCAGATATTTTGCTTCTATTTGTCTGTAGGTAAGGTCTGTAGGTAACTTCATTAATGTGATTGTAATTTCATGATATTTTCCACTGTTTCAGCATTTGCACGTTCATATTCTACCTCGCAAACAGAAGGACTTTCTGAACAACGACGATATCTATCACGAAC
Source organism: Laodelphax striatellus (assembly GCA_017141395.1). Taxonomy (NCBI): domain Eukaryota; kingdom Metazoa; phylum Arthropoda; class Insecta; order Hemiptera; family Delphacidae; genus Laodelphax; species Laodelphax striatellus. Next base: position 87,707 of record CM029535.1, on the reverse strand, counting down.
TCCAAAAACACGACAGATGAAGTGATCTAAGAAATGGGTAGTGGAGAGAACGATCTGTTTTGTTTTACTTGTGTTATTAATACAGAGGGCGCATAAAGAACGCTTTTTAATTATTTGTATGAAAAACTCCAAACACTTGAGTATTATATTTAGATTACATAGGAAAGATGGGCACTAATGCGTTTGTAACGCAGAAAGCCTCAAATTACAAATCTTCAATTGAACAATATTTACGATAACTTTAATTTCAAGGCTCCGTTGAACGACATTGGCAGTCATAAACTTTAAACAGAACTTTAAATAAATGATGTCGGAGTCAAATTCCTAATTCTCAAATATTTTCTTTGGGCCATAGACTATAATCATAAACTTTCTACAAAATGTTAAGTTACGTTTCTATAGAAAATCATTGAAATTTCAAAAACAGAAACGATATCTGATCACAACAGAAGAAATGTTCAAAAGCATCGTCTGGATTCCATTATATATTACTGTATTGTGATAACGATAAATATTCTTATTTTGTTAACAATAAATTGAAAAAATCTATTTAAAGTGACTTTTGAAAGCTCTTCTTGAAAACCTCCAATAAAGTTAATCTCAGGGGTTTTCCTCAATCCGAGGTCACTTGCGATTTCCTCTCATTTATAATGTATGACTTTCTCTGTCTTATGGCACTCGCCAATGATAACTTTAATTCAATCAGATTTATTTCATTGAAATCATGATTGGCAATAATTATTTGATAATTGATATCGTGTTGTATTTATAAGAGAATTAGACATAAATATATCAATACTTTGTGACAATTTCAACATGTTGTAATTACCAGCAAATTGTCATTATGACCAAATGACAGGTTGACAAATTTATTATGCCTTACAAACAGTGGTCTTCCTACTCAAGTATTCAACAGGGTTTATTAATCAAACAACATTTTATTTCATAGAAAATTACAAATTTATCATTCAAAATTATTATTATTATTGAACTTATTCAAGTTTTTTTTTATTGAAAAATAACATTGTTGACCAGATACAAACTAGGCAGGCTACACTCCTTGAATTGTTTTTCTTGGGTCTCTTATAAATTAATTGAATTTATAATATTTAAGTGAAGAACAAAGCCCATTCCTCAAGAAATTTCTCTATTGTCTGGAAATTTCTTTACTCATTCTTGTTTTTTTTTTTATAAATATTCATTGGAATATTGTAATATTCAATTAAAGAAGAAAGCTCATTTCACATAGAATACCTTTTTTTATCTAAAACTTTTTTGGCCTACCCTAAGGTCTCTTTTAAAAATTAATTTTAATTAAGGAAATTCGAAAATAAATTTTCATGTCATCCCAAATGTATTCAAGAAGTGGAGGAAGGAAGTCTAGGAGGTAGAGCAGCTGTTGCTTGATCAATGGAACCGGTCGTATCCGGAATCTGCGTTTGACTGGAATCAGCTGACAGATCAGGCAATGCTGGAAGTGTATCAGCTGGCGAAATTATTGCGGGAGATTGGCTGGAATCAGCTGACAGATTAGGCAATGCTGGAAGTGTATCAGCTGGCGAAACCATTGCGGGAGATTGGCTGGAATCAGCTGACAGATCAGGCAATGTTGGAAGAGTGTCGGAGTTTGCTGTTGCAGAGGGATTTGTTTGAGAGGTAGGCGTTACAGGTGAAGTGACAGAGGAACTTCCGGTGACAGGCAGGGTTGACGGCAAACGTAGTGGCAGTGCACTTGGCGTTGTCACCTGTCGATTGGAGTACTTGGATGCCAGCTTAACCGGCCACACAAACTCGTCTGTGTCGGCGTATGGCTCTGCAATAAAACAAGAAAATTGGTGTAGAAAAAATGAGTATTATCAAACAAAAAGAGCGTTTGAATCGAATGTATTCAGAAATAAAACACGGTTATCCTCAGCGAAGAATGAATAAGTGACGAATGAAAGAAAAATGTACGTATCATCCGGGGCCTGTTTCTTAAACATTGAGTTTTTTTATCGGTGGGGAGACCCTTAAGTTGGGTTTTCGTTACTGCGACTGAGTGCCGCAGCGGAACTATTTATAGTGGGGATTTTTCATCAATTGCATCTGGCAACGCTGGGTCGGGCTCCGCTGCGGCACTCGGTCGCAGTAACGAAAACCCACCTTTACGGGTAGGTTCCACCTCGCCTTATTTTTTTTTAACATTGAGTAGTCCTGTAATACAGAAAATTGTAATAAATTGTGAGAGGAAATTGAAATAATAGTCAAAAACCATTATGAAGGAATATTGTAAATTGTATTTATAATTTGGGGAAATTATTGTAGAAATTCCGTATTTAGAGGAATACATCTAGTGAGAATACATTATTCTCACTAGAATGTACACATTCTTACATGTACGCTCGATTTTCCTTTTCCAGTCATTTGATACTCTTTTAAACATTTCTTATTAAAAATAGGTAATAATATAGGCAAAATAAATAAAATAGGATGAAATAGGCCAATGATATTGAAATAGGCACAAACACCCAAAATAGAGCAAAGTTCAGTCATTTTGCCTAACATCCGGTCTCTAATGATGAGAAATGAAATGAAGAAAATAGGTGGATTCCGAAACACGTCTAAATTGGACTGCATCTTAATTGGCCCAATATAACGGTCACATTAGTTTAGCAAAACTCTTCGAATACCATGCCATTCATGATACCATAATACTCTAATGTCACTCATTCTACCATTTTCAAGAAAAATTTAGCGTGTCCGTACGTGTAATTCTAAAAATTATCCTGAAAACTACTCGACTGGCAACGTCTGATTGTTATTAGTCTCGTTGGCTATATTGAGAGTTGAACGAAACATGGCTTACCATCTAGTGATAGGGGAGGCTGTAGCGGACTTTCATTGTTGTCCGGCGGGGCGGGGGCGGTGGCAGGTAGTGGCGATGGGGGCGGTGCCTTGAGGGCATTCGAGGTTTGCTTCTGGTCATTGGCAGCACCACTGCGTGTATTAGGTCTGTTATGATTTGCTGTTGCTTTTTCTTGCGTGGTCTGCCGCCCTGGCTTGGCGGCGTTTGAAATTTCATAAGCCAAAGACTACGAGAATAGATAGTGGAACATACAATGAGAAATACACCTTGCTTTTGTAAAATTTCATGAGCCAAAGAGTACGTATTATAAATAGTAGAACATACATGAGAAATACACCTTGCTTTTGTAAACTTTCATGAGCCAAAGACTACGTATTATAAATAGTAGAACATACATGAGAAATACACCTTGCTTTTGTTCCCAAAATAATGAAGAACTTTATAATCGTAAGGCTAGGCGTACACCGGTTAGTCAAGACAAGACGTAGCTTGGATTAGTGCAGGTATTATTAAGAGTAATTTATTGTTAATATTATATGTGTATTATTTACTAGAAAATGTATTGGTGAATATTGTATTATTGTTGTGAATAAAATAAATTGATTGATTGAGTTGCTTATGAAGCAACACACGCCGATTAGTCATTGCATCAGTGTGTGCTGCTCCATAAGCAACTATGTGAATTACTGTGACTAAACGTGACTAATCTCGTCTTGTCTTGTCTTGACTGACCGGTGTACGCCTAGCCTAAGGAAGAACATTATGCCTGACCTACGAATACTAGAATACACGATAGGTCCACGCGCATATTCCAGCCTTGATTTTGAGAAGTGTGATGACGTTACCCAGAACTAAAATAGAAAAGTTTCTATTCAACGTTTTCATGGTAACCGGTTAATAGCTACGTCATATAAGCAGCAGACGTCTGCGTATTCTACTCATGAACTCTACCGTGTATTCTAGTATCCGTGGCTGGACGTATCGGTCGTTGGATGGCTGATCTGTCTTTTGGTCGTATCGACAATAATTTTCAGTGCTTGATAAACTGCTGGTGACTATCACATTTTTAGACTATGTTACTTTATTATTATATACTTGAAATGAAATATCGTTCATTAGGCACATTTCTCGGTCAACTTACTAAATATTAGCCATGCACAAGTCAAGAGATAATTTAGTCATCACCACAGCAAAAAAGAAAAACAATAATAATTCACAATAATTGTAAGCGACTTATCGTGTTCGAAATTAATCAAACTAAATTGGAGATATCTTGGTGAATTGGTGTAAATCTTGAATACTGACGTTTTGTTTTTCCTTCATGATTCATGAGTGCATATTATGGGCCATGCCTGTAGCCCTCGTATAAGTATGTATAAATAAATATCACACGAATTAGAATATTGTCATGCACTATGTATTATTGTTCAATTTATTAGCTGATTGAATTGGTCACACACATGACCAAATACAGTGCATGATAATTTTAATTCAAACGATTTTATTTGATTTTCTAATTAAAATTGTAATTCATCAATTTATTATTAATAATGACAATTTTCTAAAAACTAGAGTGTTTAGTTGCATCAAGAAAAGAATTAGACATTAATAGATTAACAATATTTTGAGGAATCACCGTAAGGCTAGGCGTGCACCGGTTAGTCAAGACAAGACAAGACGTGATTAGTCACAATAATTCACATACTTGCTTATGAAGCAGCACACAACGATGCAATGACTAATCGGTGTGTGTTGCTTCATAAGCAACTTTGTGAAGTACTGTGACTAATCTCGTCTTGACTAACCGGTGTACGCCAAACCTAATGTGGTAAGCATTAGCCTATGTGAAGCTGTGAAAATGCTCAATATGACCAAATGACTAGTCGATAAATTGGTAGGCCACCCAACAGCCATGGTTAAGCTATTCCACAAGAACTGTATCCTAGACTGTAGCCTTGTAGGCTAAATATTGATTGAAAACCAGAAAAGTACTAAAATTATCTACTTTGAATTACCAGTATAAACACTTGAAAATCTATCATTGCGACTGTACACAATACAATCCTGCAAGGCTTTTACATTGCTGAATGGATAAAAGACAGGAAACTTTTCCGTTAAAAAAGAAAATTATTATAACTCACTTGAAATAATTTCTATAAAACTATTTTCTTAGAAATAAAGTAAAAACAAAGCCTTAAAAAAATAGCAACCATGGTGAGTTATTTATTGTAGGCCTAAATTAGGCTAGGCGTACACCGGTTAGTCAAGACAAGACAAGACGAAATTAGTCACGTTTAGTCACAGTACTTCACATAATTGCTTATGAAGCAACACACACCGATTAGTCATTGCATCGGTGAATTAGTCAAGCAGCTATGTGAATTACTATGACTAATGTCGTCTTGTCTTGACTAACCGGTGTACGCCTAGCCTTAGTATGCTTATACTAATATGAGGGGATTTCAATGTTCGATTCATTTCCATTTGAAGAGTATTTTAGTATTTTATTTCTATTCCTAATTATATAGTCCACTTGAAGCTAGTAAATTTTTGGTACTGGACAAGATTTGCTCAGAAAATAATGTATGTACATTAAAGATAGAATATGATATACATTACCCCATCAGCTTGTTCGATAGGTTTCACTACAAATCCTCCTGTTTGAGTGGCCGGAATTCTGAAATGCAATTGGATGAAACACTCTAGTGCAAGTAAAAGTATTCAGCAAAAGAGTGCGGTTAGAAATCAATCAATTCTAATTAGACTACGGCGGCTGGCCGTATTTGAGAGCAATTTGTATGTACGGTAATGCTCTGTGCTTGAAAAATTCCCATCATTTTCCCAACAATTTGCCGACTTACTTGAGTGGATAAAATGCCAATCGATTGATTCCATTGTTGGTGGATACCCTATTACAAAAATCAATCTTACCCATTCGTTGAAATAACTTCCTTACACAAATCATTCAGATAAAGTTATTTGAAAAACATCTATTGAACCATGAAAATTAACTAGACTATATTCAATAATAGGTCTAATAACAATGTGTATTCATCTAGGATTATTTCAAGTAACAATAAAATAGAGTTGATACTATTCACCACAAATTTAAGATTTATTTTACACAGAAATAAAATGATTTATTCGTGTTGAATTAATAATTATTCTTTTTGTCTACAATGGGTTGTCTTGATAAAGCCAACCATCCATGATAGGTCATTTAAATAGTTTTGAATTCGTAATTAATGTATAATATTGGCAATAGCCTCAGTTCAAACCAATTTCCTATATTAGTTTCAAAATTTTGTAGTAGTATCATGGTAGCGTAATATAGTAATCGTTATCCTCAAAAACCACAGTTATCAAATTCAATAAAAAAGGTTCAAAACATTGTACTTTGGAATTTATTGAGATTAAATTTCAAAAGCATACAAAATTGATGAAATATTGGAACTTCAAATTCAATGAAGCGAATTAATCTATATTAGTTTAAAATAATAAATTCGCCTTATTATCTCGTTTCTTAATTATTAGACTACAAATTTTATTATTATTTGGCCAATAAGTTTTCCATCTTATAACTAAAGTGGACCTTTCCCATAAAGCAAATTGACATCTCAACCATAAGCTAGTCTTCGCAACCCAGTGATGGGAACAAAGCACTGCTGGATAACATTGTGTTGAGCAGCTATATAGTGCAATGCAACAATTTAATATGCCTCCAAATATAGGGAGTGACTGACTAGCCTTACTAACGATTAGCCATGCTCCCAATGGAGGATATTTTATTTATATATGTATGGTTATTATTCAGTTGCTTTTGTGACATGTACAGTATGCATATTTTTGTATTGAGAATAAAAATTCAATTCAATATGTTCCTTCCAATATTTCATAAATTGTTACCATTGCAATAATAAAATGAAATTAAATTAAAATTCATGTCTGCTGTTTTACAGGCAACACATAATTGTTTGGGTTTTTCCCAATGATACTTACAAGTAATTCACAGTTCCGTCTACATGTTCAACAAAACAAAGTATGAATAATACCGAAGTTACAACAATAATTGACACTGAAAAGCTCGAATGCAGTGAGGGCAACATATTAGTTGAGTAGATTAATGCAGAAAGTCGAGTGCATTCAGACAACCATTTTATAAACAGAGAAAAGCGCTCATGAATTATGTAGTGGATCATTCAAAATGCCATCCTAGTCAGGAACAAGCTTACTGATTGTCAGTAATGGATACAGTGAAACAAAGAACTTCCGTGTAGACACATCTGTTCATTAGTGAAGCGTGTCAAACCTGTCCGGGAAGAAATTTGACAGGTGAAGAGGACAAAATAGATTTGTTTTCTTTGCCAAACTTGTTCAAGAGTGAGAAAAACTCCTCTACAACACTATTATAAAAATGTAATCATTAGATGAATTTAGATCTATAGTGCGATTCACATCAAGAAGTAAGCATTACTTAGATGGGAGTTTGCTATCCTTGTTCAGCAGTTGCTGATGTCTCTATCCCATTCGCACTGTGCATTGTTTTCGCACACAGTCCCAACAAACAAGTTTGGTGCAGTTTTCTCTTTCTCTCTCAATGAAACTTGGAATCAATGCTCCTCATATAAACAATGCTGACTTCTTGACGTGAATCGGACTATAGTGATAATACTTATGATCTCATGATGATCTAACTTGATCATTAGGATCACGATGTATGGTTGTTCAATCAGAGGCTTGAGTAGGTCGTAAAAATGATAAATTAATATTGAGTGTAAATAATTGAAATATAAAAATATTGAAGAAAACCTATGAAATATAATTTTTTTGTCGAACAATGAATGTCTTTAGAATAATAACATTTATCGAGGACAATATTCGATTTTGCGGATGGTGGAAATTTGAAATACCTAAAATCGTAACGGAAACTAATGAGAATATAACCAATAACTATTGATACCTCATTGATTGCCAAATGACAGCATGATGACATTATTTAATGGAATATACATTACAACAAAAATTAATAGTTAATATCAGGTGTATCGGCAGCAAGAATGAATTAAGGGCTCATCCCACTCATCAGTTCAGCTCTTTTTGCGCATGCGTCAATGACAATGGACCAATAACAGAGCACTGGGCACATTGAGGCTTGCGCAGAACGAGCTGAACTGAAAAATGAATCTGTGAGAGGAAAATAACTCACAACAGCTATCCATTTTTCATTATCAGCCTTAATAGTAACATTCATTCGGCCGATGGCATTAGATAGATAGAGAGATATTATTTTTTTCCCATCGGACTCTACGGTCATTAGCTAGCAACGTCAAGAAATAATTATCTATCTATCTAATGGCATCCGGCAAATTAAATGAATGCTACTTTAGTAAAAAATATTTCCTACAATGCTTTATAAGAACGGGTTGGTAGTGAGAAGTCGAAAAATGTTTGTAATATAATGGTTGATTTTTCTTCTTTTACAACTTAAGATAAAAAAATAAAAAATTCAATCATAATGAACAAATAATTTACTAGCAATAATTGATATAAAACGTAATGTAGTATCATCACCTAAATAATTTTCGATAATTTCAATCTGTATATCAATAAAGTAATGCATGGACAAAGTAATGTACAAATGTTAAAAAATAACGCAAACACGATGATTGTTCCAAAACCGTAATTATAATTTTCACATTTTTAAAGTCTGTTTTACAGCTATGAGGAATGATTTCGTGTAATCTGGCTGGTTCAGATGCAGTGACAGATAATTATTACCGACAGGGTCACTATTACGTGTCATCCAAAACACAGGTGCAGCCAGTGAAAACTTTCAGTTGATTCTGGAATCTTCGAGTTTCAGGACGGCAATACTATGTATATCTTCGGTTACACTACAGTTCATTACTTTGGACGATGATAACACTTTAGAAAACTAGAATACAAAATTTATAAAAAGTCATTATTACCACTTCAAAAAAATCATTAGATACGTATTGTTTTAAAGCTGTCAACTTGAAGTTTACGAGTTTCAAAACTAGATTTAAAAAAATAACGGAGAACTAAGACAAATCTCATTAAGTAATGTGGATCATATCACAGATATTTTCTCAGAGTTCATTCGCGAGCAATAATTTTAACGTCCGGAATTCACTTAAATGTCCAAAGCACTTCGAAGTATATTCAATATCGTTTCCTTGCTCTCGACATCGTCCTCTGCAAAAAAATGTCAATTATTGAGAAATTCTAGAGGAAATTTAATTATTCACAATGAATTAAAATTGAAACAATTATTAATAATTTTACAAGATCAATCAAATTGAGAGTTAGATTTGAAAAGCTAAAGAAATTCTACCAATAAACGCTGTATTATCAATTAAATTTGAGTATGGAGCATGTTTCATTAAAATTTAGAAGTATTATAAACAGGAAAAAGGCAAACTCACACTAGAATTCTAAGTTTAGTTGACAGCACGCGCTTGCTATTCATGGTTAGTGTGTGTGTTCGCCTTTCTCCTGTATTACAGGACTTTTAATTTTAAAGCAGGCACATAGTTATTTTTGTTAACAACAAAAGGCCAGTTGCACGAAAAGCCAATTGAATTTGAACGCTGTAAATGACTCATCTAATTAAGGGAACCAAAGCAACGAAATACTTATTGAGCTCTGTAAAATAACGTCATTTTACGGCAGTTTAATTTAATTGACTCTTGTGCAATCGGCCCTTTAACTTCTGTAAACAAACGAGGTCGATTGTCAAGAAATACTATAGGAAAAGAAAATTATTCAAATTTTTGCGTTAATTTCTATTATAAATTAATGTTGAAATGTTTTCAATTTTCATACTTACAGGGCAAATATTTGAAACTTAAATTTTGGAAATATTTTAAACTTCCCCATCAACCTCAATATTATTATGACCTAAACCTCAAAGTTGAATTTTGAAAATGACTTGTGTTTATGAGGTTTTGAGGGTTGTAGATTGTTACACTTTCTTTCTTTTAATTTTAAAATAACAGAAATTCAGTATGCTGAATGAACTATAAGATGGTGAAAACATAATAATCATACCTTCATCATTCGTCAAATCTTTGCCAAGTCTAGACTTTTCTTGAGCTACTTTGTAGATGATCTCCTCTATTGTTCCCTTGCTGATCAATCTGATAATGTTCACTTCTCTGTTGGCAGAAACAAGAAAGCAAACAATTACAAACAAAATACGGGAATGATATGCTGAAAATAAATAACATTCATGCCAATATAATTATATGCAACACGAGCGATACTACTGTATGACCTTTATGTGAATTGCAAGATCGTGATCGTGACAGCCAGCTAGCAGCCTAATTCAAGGTTGTGGAATATAAATTAACATTATAAATGCAATAATTGATATTAAAATGGGTAATTTCCAACCCTGAATATAATAATATGAAGCAATAAAATAGATATTTTTCAACTATAGAAGAATTTAGTTCTAGTTCATGCCTGGGAATAATATTAGTGAATGCTAAATACATTTAATATTGAATGATTCATATTATTAATTTTTGGAAAGATAATTGAAATTTTTGATATTAGAATGGAAAATAACCAACCATTAATATTCTTTAATATTCATTAATAATCTTCATTTTGGATCAATCAAACAAATACTAATAGAAAAGAGAAACAGACAGCCGCCCAAAACTTCTTCAATTCCTTTATTTAGTTACGTAAAATAGTCAAAATTTTGAGTTCTTATACTAATATGATGCCGTAAAATAGATATAATTTCAACATTAATCGAACAATACAGATCTAGTGTTAGCCTGAGAATAAGAATCAATTATTAAATAATATGTGTACAGTACTGCAATTAAAAATAAATAGCCAAATGACAGGTAGGAAAACCGGGTACCTATACTTGCATAGATGTAACTTCCTTATTGGCTTAGCACGTATGTATAAGATAGGGAATACAGTGTATTCCGATACGGAAGTTACAGCTATTCAAGTACAGAGCGTGCCATCCAAATTGGCGTCTCACTGGAGCATGCGCGTTGATCGCTTTCTCCCACTACAGTGCCTGCTGACTCGCGGTACAGTAAACTTCAAAAGTTCATTCAGCTGGCAAACTCAGCTTTATAAAAAAATTCATATTCGCTTCGGTTACCTAGCAGTACTATGATGTTATTTGCTTCACTGAATGTACTAGCCTTAGCGGCTGGAGGGGAAGCGTGGTGGGAGAGATTATCCATCTCTCTCGCACAGCCTCCCCTAGACGCCAATTTGGATGGCACGCTCTGTAATAGTAATCCAACGGTTAAATCAAGCTATTCCTAAAATGAACCTGTATCGGCGCACATTCTTATAAATTTCAAAAATCGCAATCGATTGAAATAAATTTGATGTAATGTGACAATATTATTGTAGGTGTTAGATGGCAGCACTGTTACCGTTTCTGTCCCATCCTATGCACACGATCCTCTGCTTGTTTATCGTTGTAGGGATTGAAGTCGACATCATTGATGATGACAGTATCAGCCGACGTCAAATTGATTCCCATTCCTCCTGACTTGGTTGTTAATAGGAAAACAAATATACTGGGATCTTCATTGAATTCATCAATGAGCTGCTGCCTGTAAAACAAGAAAGTCATGTCAAAATAGTGAAAAGCACATACGAGTAGTTGGCATTGGAACTGGAATGTAATTTGGGGAGTCCGATCTCACTAGACGTCAAATCTGCGAAATAAGTATAAACCAATATGAAAGCAAACAATCAGAGAAATTATTATTTGTAACACTGTAATAATTGTTTTTATCGTATGGCTTTTTATCGGTGGGGAGACCCTACGGGTAGGTTCCACCTCGCCTTATTATTTTTTGTCGATCACAAGTTATAATTTCAAGTTTTTAAATAATTACAAGTTTTCAAATTGTAATCAGTGACAAACAAATCAAAACATTTATGTTGCAAATTAATTAATATAATGTAATACATGAGTAATATAGAGGTTGACTTCTAGGTCTGCTACTCCCGTTAAAGAGTGACCGCTTGAAGTCTGCTCTGCTCAATATAATCAATGAGAATTAAAATAGCTTCCTGGTAGTTCGGAAGCCATCTAAAGCAGTAGGTCTATTCATCTCTCATCATCATCATCCTTCCCATTACCCAAGCACAAGCCAAGAGCTTCCATTTCAGAACAAGTAATAAACTTTTGAATGAATCAGCGCAAAATCCTAGCTTTGCTGATGTAGCCTATATAATTAATTTGTATTCCTCATATCTTATTGTATGCGTAACCTAAAAATATTGTATTACTTGTTTAATTCATTCTATTTTTCAATCGTTATGTTCACGATCAAATTCATCAAATAAATAAAAAATAATCTTGAATAAGACAGTTGACTTGTTAAGGCCCCCATACACTAGACAAGGATTGTCATTAAAACGCAGCAACCAATCAAATACATGTCTAGTACTAGTGCATAGGTACGCTAATTTACTATTCACTCCAATGTTATTTTATTGGACGAAATTTCATAAGAGATACTTCATCGGGTACGACTTTAGGCCGGTATTGAACTAATAATAGTTCTATGTCATAATATCTTATCTATTATCAAATATCTGTGATGAAAAATAATCACAGTGTAATGGACCAAATATTATAATAGTTGAACTATGATGTCGATGTAATATGTTTGATGATAGATGTATGATACAGAGCTATTATAGTCTAATACCGGCCTTAGGCTAGGCGTACACCGGTTAGTCAAGACAAGACGAGATTAGTCACGTTTACTCACAATAATTCACATAGTTGCTTATGAAGCAGCACACACCTATGCAATGACTAATCGGTGTCTGTTGCTTCATAAGCAACTATGTAAAGTACTGTGACTAAACGTGACTATTCTCGTCTTGCCTTGTCTTGACTAACCGGTGTACGCCTAGCCTTAGTCGGTAAATTGACTGAACAATTTGTCAAGACGATCAAATAGTAATTTAAATTGTAATTTTGTATCAGAAATTTCAACTAATAACCATACCGGTCCATAACAGCTGTAGAGCCGTCAATCCGCAGGTAGGAATGTTGCCTCAACTTGAGATACTTTTCGTAGAGGTCTAGCACAAAGCAGAATTGGCTGAAAATCAACACGCGATGATCGTTGGCCTTCAACTCGGGAAGCAGTTCGTCCAATTTCGCAAACTTCCCACTCAGCGGAAACACCGAGTCTGGCAGCAGATACTTTTTCGGACACTGCAAAACAAAAATTCCAACTTGAAATTTATCACATATAAATAGGAGCAAAATAGGATTTTCACATATAAATAGGATTTGAATAGGAGCAAAACCTTTCTAAAACTATCGAAGTTAGTGCAAACGACTCCGAGTTGGCGGCACTGCTATTACACAAGCATTTTCAGAGTCACGCATGCGTAGTAAACATTTCTCCCTTTCACGCCACTGATCATTCAGAGCTATACACATGGCTATAGCAGGATTCTTTTTAATTGTCAGAAAACAGGTGATTGATGTACGCTCGTTTACTAACGTTAAATCAGCTGTTTTGTGACAAGTTAAAAGAATCCTGCTATATTAACTATAACAACAGAAGTATAACATGAGTTTTATCACTGAATTTTTATTTGAATGAGCTGTTGCAGAATAGCTTGACATCATCATACTTCACTCTATTATTTGAGAACCACCAGTTGCATAAAGTTAAATTTAATAAAGTTATTAACCCACAGCTGCTGCTTGGTTACTAGTTGTTCTGTGAACATTGACCTCACAGAGTTCTCTTCATTTCATACAATATTCAAAAAAATACTGGTAAGTGACTGAGGTGAAAGACTATACTAGACTACTGTATATAGTATACTAAGGGCCGGTTCATGAGCTCGGGATTTAGCCAAGTCCTAGACTAAAACGGGTGGCTACCGTAGCATCGACAAACGTTTGTCTAGACAGGTTAGTGGGTTAGCAGCATAGAGAGCCCTTAGTACATAGTGTCGAGGCTAATGTTTGTCGATGCTACGGTGGCCACCCGTTTTAGTCTAGGACTTAGATAAATCCCGAGCTCATGAACCGGCCCTAAGACTATACTATTTGGCTACCCTGCGGACTTAATATCATCATTTTTGTGTAGTAGTGAAGGTGATATTGTGGAAGTTATCTATATTGAATAAAAAGACTCAAAATTTTCATAAATTTATTGAAATATCGAGATACCGGTTTCAGTTGTTACACCATTGTAAATCTCTGGTGAACTTAACAAGTAAAAAAACGGTATCTCGATGTTTTAATAAATTTAAGTGGTTATGACAACCATGAGTTTTTTAATTTAATAATATCATCATATTCAATCGAATAGTTCTTGAACACCAATCGTAACATATAAATTAATTAAGTAATATCAGTGGTCACTCGGTGAGAGCGGTTGCTAAGTAATCATGTGGTTAAGTAACAAACATTCGAGACCGCTCTCGGATGGGTGACCGTTACAAAAAAGACACAAAAAATTGTGCAATGAGGCGAGGTGGAACCTGGTCTCAGGTGTAAGGGTCTCCCCACCAATAAAAGCCATACGATAAAAAAAATCAATCAACGCAGAGAATATTAGAGTATTCCTGATACATTATTGGGTACTAACGATTTTAAATAAAACGAAATATCTACTTACATTGTATTTTTCCACAAGTTGGTGGATTTCATGATCGGACATCCATAACAAATCGTCTGTTATTTTTTCCAAGTTTTTGTCTTTGTAATCAGGGTTGCTCGCCAACAGCTTTGCTATTTGTTCTACTTGAGTGTCCTGTGTGGAAATTGAGCCATACATAAATCATCACTGATAATAAAAATATCAATTCTACAAAACTCCACATTAAACCACATTATATTGATAATGCATAAAGTAAAATTAAAAGTGACTATATTATAGGGTCACTCACAACAATCTAAATTTATCAGACTTTTTTTCACTACTGTAAATCCCTGTATTATTTTTCTGTATATTACTTTATATTTTATAATATGATCCAATGTAATTTTGTTAAGGAAGCAAATAAAGAGAGTAATCCCGCATACTTCCATGTTTGTTTTGTGAGCTGAATTTCCTACCTATTAACTCATATTTTCTATAATTTTATTATACAATAACTAATACAATTTTGGGATCTTGACTCATACAGTATGATATCAATTGGAATGTTGTCGACTGAAAACTTCTCATTTCCTTGAGTCATGGAGAGATTTCCCTATATCAATATCACTTAAATAAACTTCCTTTTTTAGTACATTGAATAATATTATTCACGTTATTCCTTGTTCACATGTTTCCATTGGAATATGCCAGTTAAAGTGCGCAATTTTAAATTTGTTGGCGCTGGAACGTTAAATTTTTCTTATAAATGAAAATAAGACATTATTTATATCATATAAACATGTCATTTTCGAACTCCAATAAAAATATTCCTTTTAATCTAAAAAATGTTCATTATTATAGAACTGTTTTTTAATTTGGTGGATTGCGAATGACTTTCATTTAACGTTTCTATGGTAACGGGTGATGTTGTTTTTTCACATGAATACTGTATATAGCATGTAAAAAACATGTTTAAAAAATAAATCAACAGAACATCACCCATTACCATAGAAACGTTAAATGAAAGTCATTTGCCATCAGCCAAATTAAATAAAACTACTATACTATGAGTTACTATTTTTTATTATTTGGCGATTAACTGTTATTTGATGTTTCCATGGTGATGTTTTGCTCAGCTGTCCCAACATAACAAACATCACATAGTTCATGATAACATAAACAGAGACTGTATAGTCACAGTGTGGCCATTGAATGTCACACTTTTGATTGGCAAACAAAACAAATACGTCGCTCTCCAAACTGAATGTAGTGGTCCGTAGCCGAGGGCGATAAGCGCCGGTCTGATAATCCAAAGGTGCCAAGATCGAATAGGCTACAGTTGGCGGAACGGATTTTGACAAAAACGGCCACTCCTGTCTTTCAGAGGAGACGAAAAGCCGTCGGTCCCGACTGCCTAAAAACAGTCGTCATCTCTCATCATCACCCGTCTCATTACCCACGCACAAGCCTAGAGCTCATGTGGGCATCACCCTCAAAAAAAATGTTGTTTTTGTTAATGAAGCAGCACGGTTGCCAGGCTACACGGCGCCATTCTGTCTTATCGCAATATCTGATCTGTCACTTTTTCTATTGCAAAAGCGGGCAAAGCACTAGGTGACAAACAGTTCACCAACAACTTCTCTACGCGATAGGCTTGGTGACTAACGAAGCTCCTACCTTAGCACGTCGCTAGCAGTGTGGCCAACTGCACTGTGTTCGTTCACTAGGATCACTTGGCTCTAAGCAAATCTGCTTGTAGTGTGGCCTACAGAGAGTGTATAGTCACAGTGTGGCCATTTGTGTGAAGCACTCCATAAAAATAAGTGTATATCATATTTTTTCCACCGCCGTCAAATTTTTGAATTTTGATATGGGATTACAGGCAAACATAAACCCATTCACTCATTTCTCAAACTTATTTTGAGAGAAACAACATCAAGACTAACTATTCTACCATTAAAAATAGTCTCTCTACTCTTGGTATTGCTTTAAAAATTTAAAATGATGGAAACTAATACTGGCAAAGGCAAAATGTAGGTTAGAAGTGAATCTTATATCATAACATAATTATGATCGGCTTTTCATTCCAATGCAAATCTTATGGGAATTGGCAAAAGCACAGACAACAATTTTTAGTCTAGTATATAGTCAAAGTTACCCTCCATTGGGAGCCTGGCTAATCGTTAGTAAGGCTAGTCAGTCACTCCCTATATTTTGGAGGCATATTAAATTGTTGCATTGCACTATATAGCTGCTAAACACAATGTTATCCAGCAATGCTTTGTTCCCATCACTGGGTTGCGAAGACTAGCTTATGGTTGAGATGTCAATGTGCTAACCACACGTTACATCTTTTCTGGTTAATGATCATTCACCTCTGCTGATTCAGTCAAGTGGATGTGAAACTGGCAACCAGCTGGTAGGCCTAAGCCCACATAGGGCTGTTGAGCCATTGACAAACATATAGTCAAAGTATAGTTAGTCTATGGCAAAAGTATGGCGGATTTGTCGAAGCTAACCAATCAAAAGTATGACATGTAATGTGCACACTGTGACTATACACTCTCTGTAGTGTGGCCTTAGCCCCATACGTTGTGTACTAATGAAAGTCGACTTACGGTGATGATGTATCGCATGCACAGCGGATGATTGGCGAGCCGCCGCAGCTGCGTCATGACGCTCATATTGCAGTAGGACTCCTCTTTGGCGGCGTTGTCCTTGGCATCCTGCAACAGCTCCTTGTACTGCGCCTCCTGCGACTCCAGCATCGGACACTCCAGCACCGTCGACGTTTTGCTCGGCAAGTCGTGCAGCACGTCCGCCTTCAGCCGGCGCAGTATGAACGGCAGCATCACCTTCTTCGCTTTCGCTATGTTCTCCTTGTCGAACTTCAGTTTGTCAACGATCGCTTTCTGAAAACAAAAACATCATATTAATTACCAGGGGGCTGTCATAGACGGAGTGGAAGTATTGTATCTTCCCTATGTTAAAAAGGGGTGTAGGCTGAGTCTCGATCACGCTAGTTTCCGGACGGAGTTTTGGCGCTGTATTTGAATTCAGAGCCTTTAGGTTAAGTTTCATTTTCATAAAGACTTTTAAAAGTTTATGGTATCTTTTGCGGTATAAATCAAAACTGTTGAGAGAATATGGTTAATATTTACGGCAAAATATAACATTTTTGTTAGATTCTTTGTTTTTTAGGTTGGTTTGAGTAGAAGTAGGTGTGATTCTCTACTACAGGTTAGAATGGTTATTCACTAATAATGGTTAACTTCTAATATCGTTACGCGTGTATCAAACTTTTGGATTATTCTTCAATATCATTGATCTAATATCGTTAAGCTTTTGAACCATCGCTATTCAATCAGAATCAGCTGTAATTATTATCAATTTACGATGTTTTCAAATACACCGCTAAAAGTCCGTCCGGAAACTAGCGTCATCCTACTCCCCTTATTTCTCTTACTTCCAGTCCCTAAGATGTCAGGTCCCTGTTAATTACAAACACAGTTTAGTTTGTAAATCATATTGATCATGTCATAATGTTACTATTACTAAAGGACGTCATCCAGAACAAGGATGTTGATTTCAAACCCCAAATCGGCCCTAAACCGTGGGCCGCACTGCAGGTGGATGGTTGGCACGGTTTATCGAGAATGCCGTGATAATTTTCTACAAATTTTATTATTATGGATTTTGTATGAGCTATAGATAAAGCCCGGTCTAGACGCTACGATAAGTTTGTCAAACTTATCAGGATTATTTTAAATTGTCATAAAACAGCTGATTTAACGTTAGTAAACGAGCGTACATCAATCAGCTGTTTTCTGACAAGTTAAATGGATCCTGCTATATAGCAGGATTATTTTAAATTGTCAGAAAACAGCTGATTGATGTACGCTCGTTTACTAACGTTAAATCAGCTGTTTTATGACAATTTAAAATAATCCTGATAAGTTTGAACGATAAGTTTGACAAACTTATCGTAGCGTCTAGACCGGGCTTAAATCATCTACCTTCCAGGCAAAAATCCAATTATATAGATGGAATGTATCTACAAACCGTGGATGGTAGATGGAATACATAGAACATACAACATCCTTAATGATATAACATAATATATTTGGATAGATGCAACTTCCGTATCGATATAGATTGTACGTGCTACGTCGATACGGAAGTTATATTTATCAAGTATATCTTCACTATACATGGATGGATGAAGCCTTGCGAGTTGCTATCCTTCATTCACCCACCATGTAAACGCCATATTTGTGAATATCGAAGTTATGAGGTGCATATTCGAGAATTTTCAAGCTTATGACCACGCCTGTTTACATTTTGTTTTGCAGTGTGAATTGGTATTTAAGCTTAGTGAAATTTTAAATATTGAATGGAATAATGGATAATGTTGAATGAATAATGGAAGAATATTTCCAAATGTCTCAAATTACGTACTAAAATCTACTACAGTAATTACTAACTTCATACAATACTATGAAGAGCTCTCTTCGTAACATACAGTATTTCTCTAATTGAATATTCTTAAATTTCCCAATTTTAAAATCAGGGTTAATTCGTTACAGAACTTAGCTAAAATGTTAGTGGGATTTTTGTAAAATTCAAGAATATGGCTGCAAATTCAATATCTTACTCCAAGGAGTTGAAAAGTTATTAATCAAAGAATGTATAGTATTATTATTAATTATCAAAATAGAATTGAAAAAGCAACTTGGAATTCCTGTATGTAAAGCACAGTATAATAAAGTGAGTCTTCTACAACTTAATTGAGTGTACTCACATCTCTTTTGTCGAAAATAAACTTGATACAGCTCAACTTTTCTCCAAACATTTTAGGCATCACAAACACCAAGAGTGACATCAATTCTAAAAGGCTGTTTTGTATAGGTGTTCCAGTCAAGAGAAGTTTGTTTTCTGCCTGAAATAGTTCAAGAAATAATCAAAGATAATTAAATGCTCCAGTAGTTTACTTATTTCAAAGCTGGGATGTTATGAACAAGTTAAGAATCCTAGTAATACATGAAGAAACGGATAGGCTACATACTAGACGTATGATATCATTACATGATAGGCCGAACAATAGTGTCTAGTGTGTGTCCGTCTGTTTCCTGTATTACACGGCTTCTAAATTTCTATAAAACAGGCCCAGATCCAAGTTTCATAATGAAACTTGATTTCATATGAACATAGACTAACTATACATAGTTAGTCTATGATATGAAATAGCATTGCCACAAGACCTAAGGTTTACACATATCACAATTTTCTTGACCACTTATTCACAGTTGAATCAATCTTATTACTGAATCAAAGCCCTTTTAATTGGCTATTGACTTGACTAATGAGAATCTCAAAATCTTTTGAATGAATTTTCACTATCCAATCATAAAAATATATTTTTATACGGTACACAATTCGACGCATTTCCAATTTCTTATTTTCCTTAATCTTTCTCTCATTCCAGCCAAGAGCTTGTTAGATTAAATGGATTTTAATTAGAATAGAAAAACAATCACATAAACGTTACGATACATAAGTTTTGAAACATTTATGCCTAAAGTCCGAGAGAAATTTCTTCCAACGTGACAGGGTGAGAGAAACTATGCTCTATCCTCTATTATTCACTCCCACTACAACCATGCAGTCTTCCTCCCTGCTAGCCGTTTAAAAAATACTTCAATAGAGCCATTCTACTTCAGAATGCCCGCAACCCACCACCCTCAACCTATCGGGGTCTTTTTCAAATTTTTATCCTTCATCGCACCAGTTGGTTTCATTATTCGAAATGATGCATGACCAATGCAGTGACAACGCTCATTCATTTCTGAGCAGGTCAGATTCTGCCCCGTATTTCGACTGACTACAGAGAACGGTGGAGGTGGAACCTACCCTCAGCTTCGGGTTGGAAGAAATATCTCTCGGACTTTAATAATAAATATTTGTACCCTTTTTTTAGTTTAGAATTATTATTATCCCAAGCAGAAGCTTTTCTGGTACATATTTTAATAAATTGAATAGATAATATGAAAATTAATATGAATTTTAAAAATTCAATGGACAACACAATCAACTTGAATGAAATTAGTAAGGTAAAAAACGTTTACTTACATTTATCCTGAATAGAACATCATAACGCTGTGTGTTCATATTCTTCAGTAAGTGGCCTTCGTCGAAAATGACGTAATGCAATTTGAGCAACCGAAACAGTTTACGGTCATCGAAAGATCCACCCACTATCTTGTACCTGAAAAATAATCCATCTATGAAAAAGTGCACACAGTTATAGCAGGATTCTTTTAACTTGTCAGAAAACAGCTGATGAAACGTTAGTAAACGAGCGTACATCAATCAGCTGTTTTATGACAATTTAACAGAATCCTGCTATATCTTGATTCATGTTATCAATCAATCACTTATCCAATTATTTACAAAGGATAGTACACAGGCTTATGCCCAAAACTCAGTCAGACAGTCCAAATTCATACCAATTTTTATTGGTTATACTATTGAAAAAGTAAAACATATCATACAGTAAATAAAACAATGTAGGCCTATAGAAAAAACCGTAGACTTCATTACGCTCGGTTAATTACTGCTAAACAATGTTTCAATGGTTGTCTCACAGTATTAGCATAGATTTAAAATGAAATATAATTGAACTAGTAATATCAGTGGTCACTCGGTGAGAGCGGTTGCTAAGTAATCATGTGGTTAAGTAACAAACATTCAAGACTGCTCTTGGATGGGTGACCGACACAGAAAATTGTGCAATTAGGCGAGGTGGGACCTACCGATAAAAAGCCATACGATAAAAAATTGAACTTACGTGGCAAGTATAACGTCAATATCTTCCACTCCATGCTTAAGCCATTGGATACGTATGCTACGTCGCTCGTCCACACTACCATAGTACTGGCATACAATCATTCCCGGACACCATTTCTCAAATTCGTTGATCCAATTATCTGAAAAAGCACATGAGTGAATGAATTATTTTTATTGATCGAAAAAATAGCTACAATTTACATACTAATAAATCCACGACTAACCAAAATAATAACATCCCCAAGCTGTAGAGCCTGTGTGGGCTCTATTACACTTGTGAAATCTATCAAGAAGTAAACTCTAAAAGGTATGAAGACCGGTCTTCTATTCAACAGAAAGTAAATAATTGGATTTCTTGATGATAGAAACTAATATAACATGAAAGAAAATGATAAGCTAACTTCATGAAATAAAATAAAAAAATACAAATCACTAGAGAGTAATAACAGGATATGAAGATGGAAGGTAATGAGACATTGCAACCATACAGTTGCTGTTAAATCATAATAATTATAATATATCATAATATATTGATTATAATCATAATAAAGTCTTCAGAATATATATGGCATTACTTAGGAATTTCATTCAATTAATTATTAAACAACTTGTCAGAAAACAGCTGATTTAACGTTAGTAAACGAGCGTACATCAATCAGCTGTTTTCTGACAATTTGAAAGAATCCTGCTCAGGTACAGTAGGATTCATTTAATTTGATGCTTGGCGATCAGTAAACAGCTGATGTTACGCAGCTTTGACACAATACTCAACTTAAAAATGCTGAATTCCGCAGATTATTACAAAGACTTTAAATAGTATTTTTAAAATGTCTTTTAAAGACTTTAAAGGTCTTTAAGACTTTAAAATTCCCGCAGGGGGGCAGAATTTATTCTGTCCGGGGTGTGGCGATCCTCCGGGTTCCTGATGCAAGTGGTAGATGTAGGCTGGTTGGCAACTAACACCAAGCTGCGTAACCTTGAGGGTGTTCAAGTGGAACACCTGATCTTTTAGCTATCAACTGCACTGAAAACCAACATATGGTGAACACAGCAGCCGCCGATACGTCGATGGCATGCAATAACAGGGGAGTGCCCGATTAGTAGCATGCGGGCTCTGATACCAGGCGACCTCCAGTTTCAAAGCCTTTCCTTCCCTTGGTGAACGCGAGCCTCCCTGGGTGAACGCGGAGCTCTGCCCCAGGGTGACTGAATAAGTCCTCCAGCTACTCTCGTAGGAACCAGGTTTCAGAGTTATCGCTGACTCAAACCTGTTGCATAACAAGGAAACGGTACATGTGAGAGGAAGGCACTACAACTGAAGATGAAGATTCCGCAATGATGGAATCTGAGGAGTGTGCAGACCCATCCCCCACAGTATAGAAGTTGGGAACAGATTCGGAAGGGGTGGGGGGTCCATATTTTTCGCTAATCCAGCAGCACATTTAATGGCTGCTGGAATGTCCAGCACACTGCTCTGCAATGAGGAGGAGACTTCTTGAAAGGGCAACCCTCCTACCAGAGGAGGTGCAAGTGAGAACTGGACTTCAAGGCCCTAGTGAAATTCCTGCTCTGGCCTTGGATTATAGGAATTTTATGGCATAAGCCAAAAGAGGGGATGCCACAAAGATCGAATAGGGTTCGGTCACTTGATGGCTTCTGGGGTTACAAAGCCCAACCCAAGGGTTACAAAAAAAAAAAAAAAAAAAAAAAAAAAAAGACTTTAAAAAGTCTTTGGATTATTGTGTCAAAGCTGCGTAACATCAGCTGTTTACTGATCGCCAAGCATCAAATTAAATTAATCCTACTGACTGTATAAATACATAGCAAAACAAAACTGAAGGTGTTTAAAATATTTATATTCTTTATATAAAAGCTGTCATTTGCTCCAATTCAATTAAAAACTATGCGTTTTCTATCGTCCGTACAAAACCGCATGCACAAAAGGAACCTAAAATAAATTGAACTCAATTGAAGATCGAAAATTGTTATGCACTATGAATTGTTGTTATTATTAAGCTTATATTTAATAAATTTTATACATACTGTAGTGTTGTGTTGTGTTTGGTCAGGAGAACCAAAGTTTGTCTGACCGCCAGTAAGTGCTAGTCCATTTAGCATTATCCAAGGTGCACCATGTGGGGGCGGACTAGCGTTACACATACCAGCATCAATAGCCTACTTAAATACCCTGGAAGCATGCCTCTAATTTCCAGGTCAAAAGTGACTAAGATATTTTCGTTATTATCTATGGATCTCTATTGCTCTTTTTTTGTTGTGTGTTGTGTATATAGGTATACGCTAAATTTATAGCAGGATCCAATTACAGAAATAATTAAGCAATATCACAATATTAATACAAAGAATCTATTATTGAAAAGTCTTTAAAAGTTATTCTTTGAAAGGTCTTCTTAAAAAGGTATTTTAAAGACTTTAACCTTTAAGACTTTCCTTTTGATTATTGTGTCGAAATCACTGTTTATTTTGTCAGCTGATTTATGACATTAATTATTCCTGTATACATAGTAATATTTATTTTATAATCTGATTAAATTTGTTGTACAAACGACTTTCAAATACATATGTTATTATTACAAGTTAAAGATCACTGTGCTGATTGATCTTATAGTAAGGTTGCAAAAACCACTCTTTGAGCAATTGGATAATTCATCAAGAAAATATTGAATGAAAATGCTAGGATATCAATTACATACAATAATACAGTAAAAATAATTACCTATAGTTGAGGACGGCACGACAATGAGATGAGGTTTGTTAGGTTTTGACAGATTTTGTTCTTTCAAGTAGGCTAGAAATGCTATGACCTGAATAGTCTTTCCAAGTCCCATTTCATCAGCTAGAATTCCATTTAGCCCTTGATTGTGCATTACGGCTAACCAATTCAAGCCGACCATTTGATAGCTTTTCAATTGCATTCTGAAACAAAGATGCGATTCCGTCAGACAACTGCTAGTTCCTCTGAGACAATCTACAAAATTTACTTTTAAACTTGTAAAATGTTAATAGTACAGAGACTGTGGCCACCGCCATACTCGAGCCAATATTTTGAATTCAGATTATGAGCTTGCACACACTATAGAACCCACTCATCCATTAATCAAACTTCCTTGAAAAAAAACGAAAAAAATGATTATTGACTATCAATAAAAAATAAGTTTGGCCTACACCCTTCAGGGTGGCAGATGTAAAAAAAAACACAAAGAAAATAATACTGGAAAGAAGAGGGAAGTATTGTATTATATTATTGGACTGGACTGAATTATTATTGAAATTGACAAAATCATATTCGATCAATACCTACTTAGGAAGATGAATCAAACTATAAGTAAAAAGAACTTGGCCTTAAACCTCCTTGGAGGCAGAAGATGCAAAAATCGGCAGTAAGATAATAAAACTGATAAAGAAAATTAGGTTAATTATAATATAACTGAAGTACATGAAAATATTGTTATAAATGACAGAAACGTCATTATTTGATCATTATTAATGGTGCTATGTTGAAGTGTTCTCAAGACGACAGGAGAAGCAAAACAGAGCAAATGGAGGATGGAACTAGCAGGGAAAGTTCAGTATACAATTACTCCAATTACAATATATACAATAATTGTAAGTATACAGATATATATTAATAATTTTTTCTTAGTTTTATTTTGCGCTTTGTATATTGATTTGTAATATTTTGTCTCTGTTTATTGCTGTTCTTCTTTTGTTTTGTCTCTCTGATAGCTCCATTATGAGGACCTGATTTTATTCACTTGCATGATTGTATATTTCTACGTGTAAAAACTTCGTATAGTATAGGTAAATAATTGAAGTAGTCATATTTATTTAGATTTTATTATAGCATCCTGTTCTTCATAAACATGTTTCTTTTTTTGACCTGCACAAGTTTTATGTATTTTGTTGTTTTTTGCAGAAATTATGATTACCGTACTATTATTACTCGTATTAAATTGCACTGAAATATTATTATAAATGACAAGACCATCATTATTCATTATTACTAATAGATCTATGCCTGTGTCTCGATCTCATTGGCCGAATTCACTTGGACTGAATTTTGGCGCTGTATTTGAATTCAGAGCCATCATGTTGAATTAAATTTTCATGAAGAATTTTGAAAGTTTATGGTATCTTTCGCGGTATAAATCAAAACTGTTGAGGAGAATATATTGATATTTCAAATACAACATTTTGATCGGATTTTGTGTTTTAGGTTGTTTTGGGTAGAATTATGTAGATGTTTTCAAATACAGCCAATTAAGACAATAATAATACATCTACTCTGATTTCTTCCCTCTCGAAGATAAGGTTATGTTCGTTTTCGTAGCTCCATTGAAAAACAGATAGATCAACACTTACTCAGAGTTCAAAATAGAAGGCTGCGTTGTAATGTTGGTCGCTTTGGCTTCGACAGCTCTCTTCGTTCTTTCCGAGATCACTTCACATCGCAATGTCCTTGTTCGACTCGACTACTTCAACCTGTCCAATAAGAACAGTGATTCACGATTAAGTTGATGTAATCCTTAGCCTACATGATGAAGCCTACATTTAGTATATAAGAATTAATACATTGTACAATATGGACATGGTTGTATTAAGATGGATTAATTATTTTACACTGAACATTGTGAAAAGCTGTAATGCTGCGTCTACACCATCGCCGAACTAGGCGAACGCGAGCGTGTAGACGGGGTCACTCGCGTAGTTCGCGTATGCTAGGCTCGGCTCGCCTTCGATCCAAATTTTGTCGGTCGGAGAGCAAGATCAAAGGAGACGAGCGTGGCGAGTGTGCACAAAATATGCTCCGTCTACACCATCGTCTACGCTCATGTCGTCTGTTGCTTAATTTTTTCTGTCGTTTACTACCGATATTGGCGGTATTTCGTATTCATTTTGAACTTAAAACATTTCGTCTTCCATATAAATATGAAAAAACATAATTATAATATGCTGCAGCACATAACGCTGATGCAGTCGCCAGATTTTCCATTTTGCATAATGGCGCCATTCGTAGATTACAGCGATCGGCAACGCTCGCTTCGCTCGGCATTCGTGGTTATGTCTTTCTGCCGTGTAGACGGTAACACGAACGCGAGTCTCATCTGGCTAGACTCGCGTTCGCCTAGTTCGGCGATGGTGTGGACGAGGCATGAGAGGTATTCATTGTCAGTCCAGGAGCCTTAGCAAAATGCCTCAGCTATACTTAACCAAGCCCATGTATTTCATGGGGATATTTTATGGCGCTTTCTATTCTAAATTAATTCCAATTGTGCATGCGTTTGAATTGTACTTCAACAAGTGTATTAAATGGAAATGTAATTATAGCTATCATATTCAACAAATTTATTGATAGTTGAGAGATTAGCGATTAATAAATTACCAAATGCTGCCAATCTTTGAACGGTCGTACGGCAAATAACGCTTTAACTTTTTTCAAAGAATATTTTATTTCACTAATTTCTTCTTCACTGGCAGTGTTGAGAAAATCTAAAACTTTGGCCTTCACACCAGTAACAGTAGCTGATACTTCCTGATCAGCATCGGAATCGGAATCACTGTGAAAAGAGAGATTTTAGATTGTAATGAATTGATCTTCATGCTTTCAAACATTATACAGAAAAAAATCCTCAATACAATTTGATAAAAAATCTTGATAAACATTTGATAATGGTTTGGAGCGCCGAAGCTTCAGACTAGTACTGCCGTAAGGATCGTGGGTTCGATTCCCATTCCGTCTGGCATTTGTTTTTCATCTGCAAGTCATAAGTGAGCAAAAATCCCCTTGAATCATTTACATGCTTTGTACAATCAAGATTACATTGAAAAAATGAATACAGAGAAATTAAATACATAAATACTCGACAACAAGTGCATTCAAACAAGTACACTGTGCATTCAAAATACAGAATTCAATTTGAATAATGAATTATTAGAACATCATGCATGCTTTTCTTCTAAATAACGCACCCTTGAACTAGAGTGCGTTCACTTTGCTAAGTCACCTGACTGACAATGAATTACTACCTCATTACAGCTTGCTACAATGGAGAAATTGTATAAGAATTCATCCACTATGATGCAGCCTTATTAATATTTTATTTTTATAATGGATGGAATCTTATACACTTTGAACACGGTAAACAGCTGTGATGAGTTAGTTGTAATGACAATAATTCATTTCCAGTCTAGATGCCATAGCAAAAAGAACTAGCTACAATCCTATGTGGGATACTTCACAATACAATAGATCATAAAAAGCTGACAAATAAATGTTTTTGAACAGATACGTTATAAATAACAAATCACAGTATTCTACAATTAAATATCCTCTAAAACCTACATATTTGAAAAACAAAAACTCGGTAAATATTTTACAAGGAATATCCGAAAATTTAAAAAGTTTTCACCTGTTATAGACACGCTCGTTAATCATTGCATCGCCATCACCATCGTCATCATCGTCAGATTGAATCTTCTTCTTCTTTTTCTTTTTTGAAACTGAAAAAGTATCAACATAACCTCAATTTGTGGTAGACACCAGCCAAGGTTAGTAGGTAGGTAGGCATATACATCAGTTACTCAAAATGGTCAATACGACCGAATGACAGGTCAGAGTACAGAGACTATAATAACAGTGTGGCCATTTCATGTCTCACTTTTGATTGGTTAGCTCGATCAAATCCAGCCATACTTTTGCCAATTCCCATAATATAAGATTGCATTGGAATGATACGCAAAACATAGGCTATGTCATGTAGAGTATTATTATTATAAATTGTCAAAATCCAGTGAAATATGCATTATTTAATCAACACTGATTTCAACATAAGTTAAAAATCTTCAAAATCATGTAGAGTAATTCACTTCTTACCTAAAATTTGCCTTTGCCAGTGTTTAGTTTTCAACTTTTAAAGCAATACAAGAGTATAGACCATTTTTAATGTTAGAAAAGTTATTCACTATGTTGTTTCTCTTAAGTTTGAAAAATAGATGAATGGGTTCATGTTTGCATGTAATCCCATACCAAAATTAAAAAATTTGGCAAAAGCATGGCGGAGGCGGGAAAAAATATATTCAAACACACTGTTATGGAGCGTTTCACACTAATGACCACACTGTTATTATACAGTCTCTGTCGGAGCAACACGGTCATGAACGATAAGAATAAGTAAGAAATAAATACCTTTTTGAGTAGTTGGAGGTGATTTGATTCTTCCGACTTGCACGGGTCTTGGGTTATCGGGGATGACCAGCGGACTTCTCTCCGGATAGAATCGACGAGGCGAGATGGCCTGCTTGCTTTCGTCTTTGCTGGCAGCATCTAGCGCTTTATTGAAGTTGGCTCTTATTGTCTTCAGTAGTTGTGCCTTCTTATCAACCTGAACAAAAACGTTTTACATGATTCTAAACCCATCTTCACAAAATCTCGATTAAAAGAATTTCCAAACAATTCATTGAATTCAAAGAAACCAAAGAATTTCATCTCATAAACGTTTTAATACTTCTAAACTTAAATTTATAAAACCGATAAACAGTAAAGCGGCAGATATTTGGATTTAACTGAATTATATAATGGATGGGTACTTCAAGGAAATTACTGAACTATAAAATGGATCAAGAATAAACGATAGAAAGAGAGGTCGGTTGAAAATAAATTGAATTCAATTAGAAAAAATGTATTGTCAGGCTATTTGAAAGATCATAAAAAATATTGATCGAATACATACGGATTCATAATTTTTTTTTGAGAATTCTTCTGATACGGGCTTTTTTATTACATGGGTTGTCAATCATGTTGATATCCATATTTCATCATCTCAAAATTGTAACATGTAGGCTTCAATAATAATTCATTATTATTTGGAAGTAAATAATAATTATTCTAGTAAAATTATAAATTGACAATACATAATAATTTATTGAACGAAAGTTGCAATATCCTTCTATCTTGATACTAGCCTACATTGTTACTAAAATTAGTAATGTTAGTAACTTTTTTCCTTGTATATCTTGTATATTCCTTGTTGGAGTGATAAGATGTGTAAACAACTGATGTGAACAATAAAAATTGAAAATCTGATTTGACTTGATTACTGACCGGATCATCTTCCTCATCATCGTCGGCTTCGTTCTGAGTTGGTCTCTTCAAAAAACTCATCAAGTTCGACTGAGTTTTGGGTCTCACAACAGGCGGCGTATTTCCTGAAAAAAGCCAATGATAAACATAAAACATTGAACAATATTTTGCTGAATATTGTATAATAATGTATACATTATTATATTGTACTGGGTGGCGCAAAAAGAACGGATGGATTTGAGTAGGATAGTATCAGTGGACTAGAGCTGTCTGTGACCGCAGAGCGACACCATTTTGTAGGTTAAAGTATCCAGTTTTAGTATCAATGGCGCAATTGACCTTGCAAAATCGCGTATTTGCTGTAGAACAATATTTCCAATAGAATGAATAATCTGCAATCTTCGTTCAAGGGAGCTTCAGCAGAAAGTTTCAAGTCGAGCTTATTGGCTTGAGATTCTTCTTTACTTGAAATTCAAGTTTACTATCGTAAATATCGTTACATTGAAGATTTGAATACTGCAATACATGAATGAATTGCTGCTGTATCAAAAGTTAAGGACCAATTTGAGGCTTTTAATGAGCATTAACGCATTAAGGGCGCCATCTTTCCTATGTAATTTTTGAAATATACTCAAGTGTTTTGGAGTTTTTCATACAAATTCTCAAATTAGGTTATTTACTTAGTATTTTGGTGTTAGGAAGATGAATGTATGATTCAAATAAGCATTCTTATAACACTTTGAAAAACATCCGTTCTTTATGCGCCACCCTATATAATACTTTGCTGAGTATTGATATAATATCAGCAAATGAGTAGTTTACTATAGTTATTCAATCTCAGATGGAGTTACTTTGATAAAATTACAAAATTATTTTACTAGCTAGATCATCATAAGATAACGGTGAATAATATTTTAACCGATGAGAAAAAAATGAATGCTCAGGTAAATATTGGACCAATTCAGATGCAGTTTGCGACAAAACAAAGGTGTGCGGTCCTTGATATGCAAGTTTCATTTTTATTTCGGAAAACATATGTCTAAAGGGTGAAAAACGTCAAATAAACTCAGCGCTATCTCTAGTCTTTAGTAGAAACTGCTAGAAATCAGTTTGTTAGAAAGAGTATTCAATAAGTTAGCGTCAAAGTTGAACAAAGCAAACGGCGCTTTGCGCTGTAAGCTTACTCTATAATAATTGTACAAAATAATAAAAAATTAACTTATTACCATACTGGATTACTACCATAGTTGAGTGGGTTAATTTCAGTAAATTCTTATTTTCGTTCGATATCCGTGTAATTTTTTCTAAATTTGTATTTAGAAATCTTACTTATGTATTATTTTTTCTTACTATCGTTTTGAAGGAAATAAATTTATTATCAATTTAAGGCATTGTTCACAAGCAATACAGGATAAAATTCGCTCACCATTGAAAACACTGGAACTTGAGTGGCTAATTTTCGATCTTTTGCTTTCGTTCATGGCTTGATCTAGTTCTTCCTCATTTAGTGGCCTTTTCTTCGAAGGAGTAGGAGCTTCTCCATCTTCGCTCTCCGACGTACTCAGTGCGTGATGTGCGGCGGCCATGTTTGTTTTCTTTTTTCTAACTACCATCATACTGTCACTATGGTCGCTGTCACTGCTCTCCGACATGTCAACTGAATTATTTTTTGTTTCTTTGGAGTCAGTGGATGCTGAAAATAATAAGTAAAAACTTCATTTAGTCTACATAGAAATATACATCATGATGTTACATACCAAATATAAAAGTACTAAAATATGGTAGGCTACTTCTTTAAATTTGAATTTCTTCATTGCAACAATTTAAATAGCCTATCAATACACCAAAAAAGCCAAAAATCTAGGGGACGACGCCCTACTTCTAATATTTATGATCACTTGGATTTTTACTCAGTCTCAACTTGTTTGAGTCGAAAACTGCATAGAAATAAAATGATTGACGGTAACCGAAACGCTTATATGAAATATCTTCAATATTGTTATTAATAAATAACAAATTTATGATAATTTCTAAATTATCAAGTGTTTACAATGACTGTTTGATGACAGCATAAAGCGAAAAGCTTGATCAGTCCAAATTAGTGTAGGGCTGTAGTTTGCTAAAACTCGTGGGCTTAGATCTAAAAGAAAAGTTATAATACTTGGGTTTGAAATGAAGACCCCCAACATCCAAAAAGGAAATCCTCAATAAATATCTAAAAAATGTAAACGTAGGGTATATCAATGAATATCTA
The DNA here is from genome assembly GCA_017141395.1 of Laodelphax striatellus. Lineage (NCBI taxonomy): Eukaryota > Metazoa > Arthropoda > Insecta > Hemiptera > Delphacidae > Laodelphax > Laodelphax striatellus. Next base: position 56,025 of record CM029535.1, on the reverse strand, counting down.
AAAAAAAGTAAATGTAGTAACTTAGTCAAAATAGAAAAAATACTTACTTGGAGAATGAGTAAACTTTTGGTAATTCAAATAGGAATGTTTAAATCTTTTCAAGCTATCGAGGAGGCTTGGACTACTCTCTGAGTCTTTAGGGCTTTCAGACATTATTATCCTGAAACCAGACGTTCATTAACTTAATTGAATTATAAGAATGGATCGAAAGTAACAGAGGCCTATCGAAGTGAACAGGATAATTATTATAGACGGGCCGTGCATATAGGCTTATCTTGAATAAATCGCTCTATATGTGAGACCAAGAAATATTTTTCTTTATTTCATCTATTTTGAATCAACAATAATTGATCTAAAAGTGCAGAAATTAGTTGAAAATGTTATTTCAATAATTAATAATACATTCTCGTGTTAACAAGAGTTGTAAATCAAACCAACCTTTTGACAATTTTTAGTTTTATTGGTGGATAATCCATAATATTGTTTTTATTACATAAATTATCATTCAACAGCAAAAAAACTTCGAGGTAAAACAATATTATTATTATTCATTATGGATGTCGCTAGCCTAAAAGTTTACAATAATAATTATTATTGTATCAGAGTTGAGGTTAAGTTAAAAGTTTGTAAACACTCTTGATAAGTCGGAAATCAATTTCTTTTTCAATTTTCAAGTTCATTGGAGGGTGACCTTAAAATTCAAGCTCTGGAGCGCATTTAAACTTACAAACAATTAAAACAAAGAATGTTACTTACTAGTTTATAATTACCGTACGTAGCTGAGACGAGGTTAAGTTTTTATACACTGTTGATAGACTTTAAAAATCAGGCTATCATGTGATTTTAAAATACTCTATAATAACATAGGCCTATCACACTGGATTACAACACAGTAATTAAAACGATATAGAAAAATTTAAGATAATTACAATACATTATTTAACAGGAATCAGGTCTCAAAGCAAATGCTAATTTCCATGGAAATAGCTGGCAGACGGGAGGAGAGGAGACAGATGGCAAAAGCTTTTTCGCCGGACCACCAGTCTACGCCACTGACGCTTTTGATATTAAGAAGAGGGAATTTCAAATTTCAGTCAAAGGACTTCCGTACTATTTTTCACTCATTTGATTATTTTCAAATACAAAATACCTCATCAAAGAGGTAATGATACACTTATTTTTATCAAAATTGGATAATTAACAAAATCTTTGGAGGATACCACAGCAATTCGCACGATCCAATTTGCCGTATTGAAACTAACAGCTTTTCAAGGACACAATCTAATCATAATCAGCCCAAGTTGGCGTTCTTAATATTATCATCAAATAAGTTGCTTATGTTTTTAATAATAAATAAATAGGATAGCATGACACACTCTTTTTTATTATATTATTTGATTGGACTGAAATATTGTTAAATATGGTATAAACATCATTATTTGCTACTTATTACCTAGCCAGCTATATTGAACAATACATAAAAAGAGATCTGCCTACAGCCTTTTGGGAGGAAGGATATTCAAAGATAAACAAAAAAAAAAAAGATAAAAACGAGAAGGAAAGTAGAGTAATGTATTCTATTATTATTGATTCAAATGAAATATTGTTAAAAATGGCATAAGCACCATTATCTCATTATTAATAAGCCAGCTATATTAGACAATCCATGAAATGAGATCTGCCTACAACCACCTACAAGGAAGGAGATCTATAAACAGGATAAAAATGAGATGGGAAGGGGAGTAAGGTATTCTATTAATTGATTGGACTGGAATATTGTTTAATATGGTATAAACATCATTTTTCTATTATTACTTAGCCAGCTATATTAAACAATTCATAAAAAGAGATCTGACTCCAGCCTTCTGGGGGGAAGAATATGCGGAGATGAACAAAAAAACGAGAAGAAAATGAGAGTAATGTATTCTATTATTTGACTGGACTGGAATATAGCATAAACAACATTATTTTATTATTACTAAACCAGGTATATTAGACAATCCATGAAATGAGATCTGCCTACAACCACCGCGCCTACAAGGAAGGAGATCTGTAAACAGGATAAAAATGAGAAGGAGGGGAGAGTAATGTATTCTATTATTTGATTGGACTGAGATATTGTTGAATATGGAATAAACAACATTATTTTATTATTACTAAGCCAGCTATATTAGACAACCCATAAAATGTGATCTGCCTACAGCCATCTAAGAGGAAAAAGATGCATAAACAGGATAAAAACGAGAAGGCGAGGCCAGTAAGGAATTCTATTATTTGATAAGACTGAAATATTGTTGAATATAGCATAAACATCATTATTTTATTATTATTACTAAGCCAGCTATATTAGACAATCCATGAAATGAGATCTGCCTACAGCAGCCACCTAAAAGGAAGAAGATGCATAAACAGGACAAAAATTAGAAGGAGAGGGGAGTAATGTATTCTATTATTTGATTGGACTGAAATATTTTCAAATATGATATAAAAATCATTATTTCATTATTACTTGGCCAGCTCTATTGAACAATTAAAAAAAAGAGATCTGCCTTCTGGGGGGAATATATGCACTGATGAACAAAAAAAAAAAAAGGATAAAAACGAGAAGGAAAGGAGAGTAGTGTATTCTATTATTTGATTAGACTCAAATATAGTTGAATATAGCATGAACATTATTATTTTATTATTACCTAGCCAGCTATATTAAACAATTCATAAAAAAGAGATCTGCCTACAGCATTCTGGGGGGAAAAATATGCAAAGATGCACAAAACAGGATAAAAACGAGAAGGAAAGGAGAGTAATGTATTCTATTATTTGATTGGACTGAAATATTGTTGAATATGCTATAAACATCATTATTTTATTATTACTAAGCCAGCTATATTGAACAATAAGAGATATCTGCCTACAGCCTTCTGGGGAAAATATAAAGAAGATGAACATAAAGGATAAAACGAGAAGGAAGGAGTAATGTATTCTATTATTTGACTGGACTGGAAAATTGTTGAATATGGTATAAACATTATTATTATTACTTAGCCAGCTATATTGAACAATCCATGAAATGAGATCTGCCTACAGCCACCTAAAAGGAATAAGATGAATAAACAGGATAAAAATGAGAAGGAATGGGGTGTTATGTATTCTATTATTTGATTGGACTCAAATATTGTTGAAAATTCTATAATCATCATTATTTTATTATTACTTAGCAAGCTATATCAGACAATCAATGAAATGAGATCTGCCTACAACCACCTACAAGGAAGGAGATGCATAAACAGGATAAAAATGAGAAGGAAAGGGGTGTAATGTATTTTATTATTTGATTAGACTCAAATATAGTTGAATATAGCATGAACATTATTATTTTATTATTACCTAGCCAGCTATATTGAACAATTCATAAAAAGAGATCTGCCTACAGCATTCTGGGGGGAAAAATATGCAAAGATGAACAAAGAAAGGATAAAAACGAGAAGGAAAGGAGAGTAATGTATTCTATTATTTAATTGGACTCAAATATTGTTGAATATGGTATAAACATCATCATTTTATTATTACTAAGCTAGCTATATTAGACAATCCATGAAACGTGATCTGCCTCAACCACTAGGAAGAAGGCAAAGATGAACAAAAAAAGGATAAAAACGAGAAGGAAAGAAGAGTAATGTATTCTATCATTTGACTGGACTGGAATATTGTTAAAAATGGCATGAGCAGCATTATCTGATTAGTACTAAGCCAGCTATATTAGACAATCCATGAAATGAGTACTGCCTATAGCCACCTAAAAGGAATAAGATACATAGACAGGATAAAAATGTGAATGAATGGGGAGTTATGTATCCTATTATCTGATTGGACTAAAATATTGTTTAAAATTCTATAATCATCATTATTTAATTATTACCTAGCCAGCTATATTAGACAATCAATGAAATGAGATCTGCCTAAAACCACCTAAAAGGAAGGAGATGCATACACAGGATAAGAATGAGAAGGAAAGGGATGTAATGTATTCTATTATTCGACTGGACTGGAATATAGTTAAATATAGCATAAACATCATCATTTTATCATTATTTAGTCAGCTATATTGAACAATCCATAAAAAGAGATCTGCCTACAGCCTTCTGGGGGGAAGAATATGCAATGATGAACAAAAAAAGGATAAAAACGAGAAGGAAAGGAGAGTAATGTATTCTACTATTTGATTGGACTAAAATATTGTTAAATATGGTATAAACATCATTATTTTATTATTACATAGCCAGCTATATTGAACAATACATAAAAAGTCATCTGGCTAGAGCCTTAAGGGGGTAAGAATGTGCAAAGATGAACAAAAAAAGGATAAAAGCGAGAAGGAAAGGAATGTAATGTATTATATTATTCGATTGGACTCAAATATAGTGAAATATAGCATAAACAACGTTATTTTATTATTACTTAGCCAGCTATATTAGACAATCCATGAAATGAGATCTGCCTACAGCAGCCACCTAAAAGGAAGAAGATGCATAAACAGGACAAAAATTAGAAGGAGAGGGGAGTAATGTATTCTATTATTTGTTAAGACTGGAATATTGTTGAATATGGTATAAAAATCATTATTTCATTATTACTTAGCCAGCTATATTGAACAATTGATAAAAAGAGATCTGCCTACAGCCTTCTGGGGGGAATAATATGCAATTATGAACAAAAAAAGGATAAAAACGAGAAGGAAAGGAGAGTAATGTATTCTATTATTTGTCTGGACTGAAATATTGTTTAATATGGCATAAACATCATTATTTTATTATTACTAAGCCAGCTATATTAGACAATCCATGAAATGAGATCTGCCTACAGCCACCTAAGAGGAAGAAGATTCATAAACAGGATAAAAATAAGAAGGGAAGGGGAGTAATGTATTCTATTATTTGACTGGACTGAAATATTGTTAAATATGCTATGAACATAATTATTTTATTATTACTTAGCCAGCTATATTGAACAATTCATAAAAAGAGATCTGACTCCAGCCTTCTGGGGGGAAGAATGTGCATAAGACAGGACAAAAATGATAAAAACGAGAAGGAAAGGAGAGTAATGTATTTTATTATTTGATTCAACTGGAATATTGTTAAATATGCTATAAACATCATTATTTTATTATTACTCAGCCAGCTATATTGAACAATTAATAAAAAGAGATCTGCCTACAGCCTTCTGGGGTGAATAATAGATAATTGATTAAATAAAGGAACAAAAAAAACATAACGAGAATGGAACAGGAGGTAATGTATTTATTATTTCGACTGGAAACAACAAAATATACATGAATATAGTCATAATGATATCATATGATTATTTTATTATTACCTAGAAGCTATATTGAACAATTTCATAAAGAGATCTGCCTACAGCATATTTGGGGACCAAATATGCAATGATGAACAAAAAAAGGATAAAAACGAAAAAGAAAGGAGAGTAATGTATTCTATTATTTGATTGGACTCGAATATAGTTAAATATAGCATAAACAACATTATTTAATTATTACCTAGCCAGCTATATTAGACAATCCATGAAATGAGATCTGCCTACAACCACCTAAAAGGAAGGAGATGCATAAACAGGATAAAAATGAGATGGGAAGGGGAGTAAGGTATTCTATTAATTGATTGGACTGAAATATTGCCAGAGGCAACATTCCAAATATTGCATCCAGCGCAGCTGTTGGGCAGGAGCCTGTGGCTCCACTAATGCCCAGACCTGCCAACCTCTGCAATTTTTGGAGTTTAGTTGCAGTAGTCTTCTGTTCCACCTTCGGCCACCAAACCAGTGCGGCATAAGTGACCATAGGCAGTATTACAGTCTGGTAAACCCAGAACTGCATACTGGGTCTCAGCCCCCATTTCTTACCGCACAGCCTCCTACAGGCCCCCATAGCCTTTGTGGCCTTTGTAAGAGTCCTCTCAATATGTCTATTCCACAGAAGTTTTTGGTCAAGGACTATCCCTAAATATTTCACTTCTGTGGAAAACAGAATTGTTGTTCCTCCCAGAGTTGGAGCTGTTAAGTTCAGCTGGATTACATTTATTTTTCAATAAGAGATTTACAGGGATTATGCTAAGCCTTTCACTATAAAACTCATCTCATTAAAATCAAGAGTGTTAACTCATTTTCACATTTGGAACATCAAAAATATAATCATTCTAAATTTGTATTACTATATTGACAATTTGTGTACTATAATATTACTAAGAATATTTTAAAATATCGCATACTTTTCACATGAATTACAGCATACAAATCGTTAATATAGTGCTGAAAACTTGATGAAAAATTCAGTGTATAATGAATCAAGAAATTCAAAACTTCATTTCAAATTGATTCCTGGAAAATCAAGTGTTGACGATTATGTTCGAATTCAGACCACTACTTGCCTGCTGAATGTGTAATCTCTCACTGTTGCGTTAAGTAGATTTTTCAGACTGGATCTTTTTTATTTTCTAAGTTTTTAGGCAGTCTTCACTGTAATAATTATATCTCAACGTTAAAAAGGTTACGAGTTCATTTCAATACTACCCTAATCTACAAAACTTTGTTTTTGTAATGTAATGTAAGGTAATCTAACAAAATTGAGCTCTTGTACTTTAAGTTATTTTTAATGACATATATTAATCATGTTCAATTAAAAAATTATTAGCCAGACTTAGCCACAATTATTTATCGCCTTTGTTTTTTTATTATTTTGGCTTCAAACATTACAAACTTTTGCATAATATGCATCATAACTCAATATAATTATGTCATTTTACTTTATTGTTATGTGTGATTTGTAATTACTGTACTAAATAAATCATAATATTTATAATGTTATTGAAAATGATTTGATTCTATATAATGTATCCATTTTTTCTGTACCCAAGTATCCCTTCCTATGTTTGTTAATTGTATTCATATTGGTTATTTTATCTTCTGTCTCAAAATTCAGCTCTCATGTTTAATTTGTTTATCTTTTTTCAGGACATAATGCGAGTACAGACTTATATGTTGCTTGACTTGATTCTAAATGATCCTGTCTAGATTCTAAAGGTGCGTTTACATTTGGATACATGACTTGTATATGTTTGTTCACCCAAGTTCAATGTTGAAATAAAATTTTGTTGATTCAACATTTATGAGGAATCGTTGTTGAAGCTCACACACAATGAGTGATGTGAATAAAAGTTCGAGTAGGCGAGTGCTCACTGGATTATTGCTTTTTGCGAGTGCGCACTCAACTATCTGTTGAATAAAACACACTGACTCAACTCAGGTCTCGGGTTCTCACTCGCTACTATGTAACTGAGAGTGGGCACTATCTTTTTGAAGTGAATAAAATCGAGCGCGCACTCGGTCAATCGAGTGACTACTCGGGAATATGCGAGTCTCCTCAGTAGCAGACTCATCACTGTAGCGTGAACATCTCATCTGTTGATCTGTACCTTTAATAAGTGATTTTTTATTTCCTTTAAGTTTATTTACTTTTATAAGTAATGGCCGAGTTTATGCCAGTTCGTATGCGTAAAGTGTATGACGTTCGCAGAGAATCACGTGAAGAGAACTTTCAAAAAACAAAATTACAAGTTGTAGCTCATGGGCTTGTAAGCAATCAGTATAGTTTTTAATTGATTACTGTTAATAGTATATAAGTATATTTCAAATTTATAAATAAAATAAAGATTGAAAAATTAATGATGAAAAGAAAAAGAACATCTAGTAGGGTGTCAAGTGGAGTCCCGAGATTACAGTACTTCTGAGAGCACCTGTTTGTAGGTCGCCAGTAGCAAGTTTATAATCACGGGCCCCATTGAAGTACCAGTGGTAATGTACCCTAGTGGGGTCCGTCATTCATGGTCCCCAGTAGTGAACATGTGATTATGGGTCTCTAAGAAGCCCTGAAAATATTTTATTTATTTATTTTATCTATTTTATTTATTATAAAAAATACAGATACAAGCCCACAAATTTATTGTCTTCATTCCCTGGAAACATACTTGCTAACATCAAATTTTCATTGATATTTGTGAGTTGATCAACTCTGCCCTCCCTCTGAAGCTCTCTTTTCAATTGCAAGTCAACTATAAACAAGCTTATTGTTCAAATAAGCTGTTCAAGTTGATTCGCTGGTACATTAATAAAATCGCTTGTGTACGAAGTATAGCAGGATCCAATTAACTTGTCATAAATCAGCTGATCTAGTAATGATTAAACAGTGATTTCGACACAATAATCAAAAGGCTTGAAAGTCTTAAAGACCTTTAAAGTCTTTAAAAGACCTTTTTAAAGAAGACCTTTCAAAGAATAACTTTTTAAAAGACCTTTTCAATAATCTGCGAGATTCAGCATTTGTAGGTGAAGTATTGTGATCATATGCTCGTCGATCAGCTGATTTATGACAAGTTAATTGGATCCTGCTATATATCTTATTACTTCTCTAGACTGATAGGCGCCGTAGCTGAGTGAGTACTCGCTACCTAAGTAACTATCGAGTCAGCTGTCGCAACTCAATCTGGCAACTTTATTCACATCAGTTTTATTTAGACGAGTGACTACTCGCTTCGATGTGAGTGTTTACTCAATTTTATTCACATCACCCATTGGGTGATGTGAATAAAATCGAGTAGCATCATCGACTGGCATCATCTACATATCTGGCATATCTCGTATAAGATATCAATACCAAAGTATGCCAGCTGCAATGCATAATAAATACTAAAGTATCGATATTATCTTTCAACAACTTTGCGATTAATATTGTATTACCATATAATATTATGTTTTTGATTATTTCAAAAGAATTGAAAATAGTTGATGAGAATTTTAATTTCAAGATTTCATCTAATAAATTAAATTCTTTCCAATATGTGTGTTCAGTAGAAAACTTTTCCACAGCGCAAAGTAAAGATAACATCAGTGAGAAGAGGTGGATTTATTACTGTATTGAGAAAACCCAAATCATGAATTTTGGCCATAAACTTGAGTGATTCACCTCTTCTCACTGGTATCATCTTTAGGTATTTTTTTCACTATGTTAAAAATGTACTTTTCATCATGGTAAATTTAAGAGAAAATAATTTTTTTTTAATGTTTCTTGTCTTTTTTTTATTACAAAGTTACCCATCCATAGAGTGTAACTTTGTAACATCAGTTATAGCTTTACATAGATTTCAGTATGTTTTACATGACTGTTCAAAGTTTTTATAGTCTGGTAACAGACAAAAGAGCCTTCAAAATAAGAACTCTACTGCGCAGAGAGAGCGCACGTTATGCAAAGCAGCAGTTTATCTCACTCGCTCACTAGAGTAGTGGTACTATGTGATACTGTATCATTTTAGTGATACGATGCGCGAAGGTTCTTTTGTCTGTTGCCAGACTATAACTAGGCAGCTCGTACACCGGAGCAATAAGCAATAGGCAATTAGCAACATTTGGATCATATATGATCGTCTACTCTATAGAAACAAGTAGTCCAATGCACACCTAAAGCAGCTGTTTCAGTGTTACAAGTTGTTATCGCAAGTGAGGATAACTTTAAACACAATTGATAGATACAAGAACTCTTTAGAAACGTTTATTTTGCTCTGTTCCACTCACTTCTGTCATACGGAGTTGTGTTTTGGGTCAGTTCAAACCACGCAGTGCAGATATTTAGAATTCAGAAATGGGCAATTAGGATAATGGTGGGAGAATCCATTAGAACAAGTTGTAGACCTTATTTCAAGGATTTAAAGATTCTTCCACTTCCAGGTTTATATATTTTTGAGACCCTCTGCTTTATTGATAGAAATAAAATTAAATTTATCACAGGTGAGCTATTCCACTCATATAATACCAGAAACAGACAAAACTTGAGGGATGAAATACATCGGACCAGTTTGTATGAGAGGGGTGTGAAGAGTGCTGGAATTCGCCTGTACAACTCATTGCCAGCACATCTCAAGGTATTCTCAGGTGAAAAATTTAGAAATAGAATGAGGAAAGAATTATTGAATGTGTCTCCCTATTCCATCGAGGAATTCTTTTCTCATTGTGAGACACAGAGAAATACGACGTGGAGTATAACTGAGTAGAATATGATAACATGAATAATTATTGACAAATCCATATGCCCCTTTTAAAGGCGGACGAAGGATGCTAGTGAATAAATAAATAAATAAAAAAAACACACCTTTTTTTCAATAACCAGAAGGAAATGATTAATATTCATTACAAATATTGCAAGTCTTCAAGGGTGCCCCTGATTCAGTATAATAGCTGAAGCACTAAAAATACCATTTAATGTGGATTTGATAAAAAATTTAAAAAAGTGTTCAAAGTTACCCGCAACCCCGGTAACTTATCATAGGCAGCACAGATCTGATGAGCAATAAATGACCAATTTTTATTCACGACAAATAAATATGACAAATAAATGTCAATGTCGAAGCAAATTCATTGAATGTTGAACATTATTTTAGAGTGTTTGAGTAGTGTAGCAGATGCTGTATTTCAAAAGCTCGCGGTTCAGATTCGAACAGCCTACTGTATCAGGAAATAAGATACCGGTACTAGATGAATGAGCGAGAAGATTCAGTGAGCTCTCTTCATTCTATGTATGAATTTTTATTTTTCAGTGATATTATAATTAAATTTATAATGATAAATCATAATAATGGAAAATTAATGACATTTATCGAAATTATTAGTAATGGTTGATCTAGTTGGCAGTGTAGCAAAGTTCAGTTTGCAATTCGCAACAGGCAAAACAAAATGTCTCCATCGTTCGTGAAGTCGTGACGCGTGTTTTACCGGTAGTGAAATTTTACAAGATTATGTGGTTTCAATTCATTTAGATGTTTCTAATTGAAGTTTAAAATCATGGAAGAGACTGTTCAAATAGTGCTCATCGGTCTAGATGATTATTTAGTGTAGTTTTCGAAAAAAGTGTTCAAGTTAAGTTGTGATTTTGTGCTTCGTAGTTTAGTATTCCTGAGTTGTGGTTTCAACTCATTTAGATGTTTCTAATTGAAGTTTAAAATCATAGAAGATACTGTTCAAATAGTTCTCATCGGTCTAGATGATTATTTAGTGTAGTTTTCGAAAAAAGTGTTCAAGTTGAGTTGTGATTTTGTGCTTCGTAGTAGGCCTACTTGCCACAATCCTCCAGTATCCGCAGTAAGTAATAATTTTTGTTAATACAAACAAAATTAACCTTTACTTTCAATTTGCTATCAATTTATTTTCTACGCAGTTTAGATATTTTTTGATATATTAACGCTTAATAGCCCATAACATGAAATATTAAAACAATAGTAAGCCTATTGGTAGGCTTACCATATTTCTCTGACCCCAATTTTCCAGAGACTAGAGAAGGGGTATTGAATAGTTGAACAAGTTTTACTAAATTTTACCTTACTTCATTATTGAACATAACTACATAATATTAATGAATATTATTTCTCTGTATTTTATTTTTGAAAAATTTTAAAACAAAAATATTCATAAACCTTTAAGTAAAAATGAAATAAAATCATCTTAATTCTACTTTCAAAGGAATAAAAATTGAACAAGGCTTTGATTAATATTAATGCAATTATTCAAATTTAGTTTGTCTTTGACTTGAAAATGTTTTTTCTTCTTTCAATGAAAACTCTACATTAAAAACGTTTCTGAAGAGATCACTTTCCCCAAAAACAATTTATCCCCTTTATTTTTTTCAAAAAAGTCTACACATGAAAGTTTTGCATTTATTTTTAAGTTGAGGAGCTCTCTTACAGCTTTTATCGCACAGAACAAACAACAAATAAAATGAATTCCTTTATTTGCCTCAACCAAGTTCTGAGTCTGCAGCAGTATAAATATTTCAATTTAGTAGACAAATTTTCCCAGTTTCTCCCTATATTTTATAAATCCTTGAGATAAATCAATCCCGGAGATTTCCCCTGAGACAGTATTAATCCCGGCATTACTGGGCTAATCCCGGAGAAATGGTAAGCCTACCTATTGGTGTCTTTAGCATAACAGTACCGGTAGCCTAACTACTTGCTGAATACGTGTTTTGGGTAATTATTGAGTGTTGCTACTTATGGATTTTTACAAAAAAAATTTCTTATTGTCATGTAGATACACTAGTAGAACAACAATCAACAAATAATTTCTCTGGAAAGCACTATAATTCATGACAAATTTACAAAATTTCTCTCAATCCTTATTTCACTCAAAACGCCCAACTCCCAACAATAGTTGAAAAAAAACCTTTTAGCTGTTTCTACCCTCACGATAGTCGGGACAAACGCCTTGACAGGTCAGCTATCTAGGTTACTATCGGTCTTAACCTTTTTCCTTAACTCATTCGCTAATCTCGCTTGCAGCAAATCACCTTGTTTCCTCTCCTTCAGATTAAAGTCTTATTTCTTGCTTCGAACCACGTTCAAATCTATTTGAATTATAACATTGAAGACCTACTGTAGTCGGGACAAAAACGGAATTTGGGACAGGTCAGCTCTAGGCTATTCTCACCCTATGTTTTTCCTCAAACTTGTTTTTCATCTTTCGCCTAACCTCGCGAAAGGTAGAAATCACATGACTTTACCTCTCCTTCAAGTTAACAAATCCTATTCATGTTTTTGTTGTCTCCGTAAATAAGTCGAATTGTGAGGAATTTTGAAGGAATTAAGTGCCGTAACTTTTCAGTGTTATGTTGTTAATTGTGATCTTTTGATATTTCATATCGGTTCTCGTGTTTGAGTGCTCCTTTTATTTAGAAATTGAATTTTTGTGAGTTGCAAACAGGTTTTTTCAATTGTCAGCCACAGCAGTAGTTATTGTTCGGCCGTTATCATGAGCAACAAACAGCAGCAGCAGATAAGACCAGGCCTCCGTTCATCGGACAGTAGCAGCGATAAGCCTGATAAAGTGCCGGTCGGTGAGTCCACCCGATTCTCCTCTCTTTCGTTGGACGAAAAGTTATTAATTATTTTCAACGAGATTAGAGGGGTTAAAGAGGAACAAAAATCGATTATCCAATCGATTGAAGACATTCAAATTTCTGTGGACGGCTTTCGTAAGAATTTGAAAAGTCATGATGACAAATTAGCTAAGCACTCTGAACTTTTTTCCGCTTTGAATGCTGAAATAGATTATTTAAAAAGTGAAAACCAGAAACTGAAATCTGAAATGAATGATTCTAAACAGTACAGTAGGAAAAACAGTGTTGAAATAAGTGGTTTGCCGCTTAATAAATCAGGGGACAATTTATCCACAGTTCTGAACAAGTTGTTCACCTTTCTAAAATTCAATTTCACGTCAGATATGGTTGATATCATGCACCCACTTCCATCTAGAACTGATAGTAATGGTAGAAGTGCAATAATAAAATTTGTAAAGCGCACGGACACACTGGCATTGCTAGAACTTGCTAAGAAAAATAGGGGTCTGAAGGCTAGTGATGTAGGGCTTCAATCTCAAAACTCAATTTTCATTAATCCGTCACTTTCAAAAGAGAATAAGCAGTTGTTCAAGGACGCTAGGTTAATGAAAAAATCTCATGGAATTAAGTACGTCTGGGTCCACAACTGTAAAATTCTAGTGCGAAGGAGTGACGACGACCGAGTTTATCCAATAAATAGTAGGGAAGACTTGGACAATTTGAAGAAGAAATATGATCCCGAATTGAGGAGAAACATTGCTCAATGAGTACAGTTTTTTTCCTCATCTCTTGCTCTATGAACTGGATTTCGCCTAACACTGATTTTGTTTTTCACTGAGACTAAACTATTTTACTTTAAGTTACATAGTCTATGTCAAATTATTTTTCTTTTTTTTCTGAAACTGAATACTACTACTATTATTATCAATATTATAATCCTCACATCTTATTCCATAATTATTTTAACAGCTAATTTAAAGAAAGATAATTAAATTTATGAATTCGATTGATTTATTCTAATAATTTGATGATATTGTAATTCTTATAAACTTTATTAACTTCGGAGAAATGTGATGATATCCATCTAAATTCTATTTTCAAATAAAACTTTCTATTTATTCAATAATTTTGCTTATTGTGCTCAGTAGTATGTTGAATTCAAATAATGGAAAATTCAATGAAATCTTCAGGTAGTTTTTTATAAAATTGTTGACTTGAGAAAACAAGTTATATTTCTATGATGCTTTTTTAGTTAATTGAATATTTTTCCAGTTATTCATTTATCCTTGAACTTTCATTGAAATTTAAAATAACACAATTTCATTCTGTAATAGTGTTTTAGTGAATTATTGTTTGTTTTTACTAAAATTTTTCATTTTTTTTCGGATTATTGCTGGTAATTCCATGAGCACAATTTGCAATGATTTTAATTTGAATTAACTCAATCTTTTAATGCTTTGGGAAAGCAGTTTTTTTTTTATTATTTTTTCTGTTTTATTCAGTTTCACCATTTATTCTTATCTTTTGTTCCTTCAAGTAATTCCGACTTTTAATCAAATTATAATAATTTAACGGAGACTGGAAAATAGCATCGTTCTGTTATTCTAAAATGTCGTTAAATCTTTTATTAGTTTGTGTGAGTGTGTGTGTGAATGGTATGATTTTTGTTATCGAATACAATGGATTTTCACTTCATGGTGTGTGTGTGTATTGTGTGATTTTGTAATTTTGTCTGTCTATGGAGGAGGCCAGTGACACATGTACATTACTAAGAGATGTTGATGAAGTGAATACCTCTCACATTCAAACCTAACTATCCTTCACCAGAATATTCGGGGAGTCAGTAGTAATTTTGATTGTTTTTTAACTTATATTAACTGCTGGAAAATTAAACCTGCAATAATAGTGTTGTCTGAAGTTTGGTTGACTTCAAGCGAAGAGGCATTATTGTATTGTATTGATGGATACAACCAATTTTCAAATATTTCTGTTTTTACCCGTGCCACTGGTTTAATTGTTTATTATTCTACTGAGCTACCTGATTTCTCATGCAGAGTTTTAGATAGTTTATTAGAGGGAGCTGACATTGTTAATCTTGAATGTAGTATTTCCAACTACAAATTCAATCTTGTGTGCTTATATCGCTGGCATGGTTTTAATATTGAACGTTTCTTTTCAAGTTTTACATCTACCTTGGAGAATTTGACACCAGTTGACTCAATAATTATTGGTGATATCAATATTAATATTCTAAATTATGATGATAGCATAACCGACAACTATCTTGAAATATTGAGCTCATATGGTTATGAGAAAATAATAGACATTTTTACAAGAATTACCGATAACTCTGCTACTTGCATTGACCATATATTTGTCAAATCCCAAGATTTTTCACACTTCATTAAAGGATCAGTTATAGAAACAGAAATAAGTGATCACAAGGCTGTGGCTCTGACTCTCAGTCGTAGAAACTTACTTAACAACTATAGCTGTACAACGGATGTTAAAACAATTATTAATTATGATAGCTTATGTGACATGCTTATAGCTCATGACTGGTCCGATGTCTTTTATAGTTATGATATTGATTATAAATTCGATAAATTCTTGAAAACTTTTCATATTTATATAGATAATTCAACTTCAGTTATTAATATAGAAACAAATAAAAAGGGCATTCGAAGGTTAAAACCTTGGATCTCAGAGGGGTTGTGTGCAGCAATTCTCTTCCGAGACAAATTGGCAAAGTTGGCAAGGAGAAATCCAGGAAATTGCAGATTACAATCTAATTGGAAGGTTTATTCTAAAAAAATTAAAACTTGGATACAAATAGAAAAAAATAAATTTTATTCTTCAATTAACGATCTACCTCCAAAACAAAAATGGTATACTCTTAATAAGTTGTGTGGCAATCCCAATAAGAAAAGTAAACTTGATTTAAAGATTGAGCACGATAATACTGTTATCACAGATAAGAGTACCGTGGCTGAATTATTTAATAATTTTTTTGTAAATGTACCTAAAGAGGTTGCAACCTCCATAAAGAATGACCGCAGGGCTTGGGATGAGTATGTAAATGTTTTCAGAGCGGATCAATGTCCTAGATCTATTTTCTTTGAGCCGGTAACTTATAATGAACTTTTCCTACATATTTCTAAATTGAAACAGGGTAAGGCTCCTGGTGATGATAAAATCTCTTCAAAACTTCTTAAAAATGTGGCAGTTGCTATTGTTCCAATTCTTACTGATATATTCAACTGCAGCCTCTCTAGTGGTAAATTTCCAAGCAAGTTAAAATTAGCTAAGGTTATTCCTATTTATAAAAGTGGCTCACATTCTAATCTTACTAATTACAGGCCCATATCTCTGGTTTCAGTGTTTTCAAAACTTTTGGAAAAAATTGTTAAAATAAGACTCCTTAACTTTCTAAATTCGAACAATTTCTTTTATTGCCGTCAGTTTGGTTTCAGGGAGGGTTTCAACACTGAAATGGCTCTTGAGAGTTTCTTGGCTTCAATACATAACAATCTCAATTCCAAATTGCCGTCTTGTGTTTCAGGTCTATTTCTTGATATAAAAAAAGCTTTCGACACTGTCAATCATTCTCTACTACTTGATAAGCTGTTAAGAGCGGGCATAAGAGGTGTTGCGCATAGTTGGTTTGTCTCCTATCTGAGTAATCGACTTCAATATGTTTCTGTTGGAAATACGAAGTGAGGTTTTGAGTGTTGATTATGGGGTGCCACAGGGTTCAGTTTTGGGCCCTGTGTTATTCCTCATATTTATAAATGATCTCTTTTCAGGAGACTTTAATGGATTGCCGGTCTCATTCGCGGATGATACTGCTTTTTCATATTGCGGTGCAGACAGTGAAAATCTATTTTTCAAGATGCAGGAGGATTTGCATAAATTACTTGTCTGGTTCAACTGTAATGGTCTTTCTCTGAATGTATCCAAAACCAAATATTTGCTTTTTACATTAACCACATCTTGGCAATTTCCTTCAACGCTTAAATTTCATAATTACGCATGTGATCAGTTAAATTGTGATTGCCAAATAGTACAGCAATCTGACTGTGTAAGATATCTTGGTGTATTGTTAGATGAGAGGCTCACATGGACCCACCATATGCGTAATTTAAAAACATATCTTTTGATACTTTTAAGAAAATTCTACTTTCTTAGAAAACTTTTACCTCAACCAGTTTTAAGACAATTGTATTTTGCTCTTGTAAATTCTAAGTTGAACTATGGAATAACCTGTTGGGGCTCCACTTATAAAACACATATAAAGCCGTTAGTCACTATGCAAAAATCAATAGTCCGTGTTATGAAGGGTGTTAGGAGAACCGAGCACTCATTCCCAATTTTCCAAATGTACAATTGTTTACCTTTGCGCTACATCTATGTATTTAAAGTATTATCTTCATTTTTTATGCAATCCGGGGATCGTAGTAGGCATATGTATGAGGGTTATCATTTATATGCAACAAGAAGTGCAACAAACAATTTTTAAGACCACCCAAGCTTATAAAACCTTTTTCAAAATCTTTTGTCTTTCTGAGTCCAAAATTTTTCAATAATGTACCTGATAATATAAAACAAATCAATAACATTCGTTCATTCAAGAAACAAAATTATCAAATGGCTTATTTCTTCTCCACCTGAGAATATTGAGAGGCTGTTCACTGTCATTTGGTTAACCTACATGGACTTCATCATGGCTGAAGTTTGATTGTTCACACATGAATTATTACTTTAGTGCGTGAATGGTGTGTGAATCTGTGTCAGTGAATGTAGCATCAAGAAAGAGTTTTTTTGGTTTTGATACTCCCTACTTGCGAGAGCGAATTTGTTTTAATTCAGCAAGTAGTACTTTTCTATTTTGACTTTTTATTAGGCCTATTATTTTTGAGATTATCTTGAAACAAATTGCAGTATTCATTCATTATTGTTAATTCAAACGTGTCTCATTTTATTTATTGTATGTATTATGCTATACTGTCAAAATAAAAAATTATTTGATTTGATTTGATTTGATTATTCAAAACCTAGTTTACGCTTCGCGCGAACCACATTCTAAACCAAAAATTTCTCATGAATTAGGGCTTTCCAGAGAAAAGTGTTTTGTTGATTGTTCATTCTCTACTTCAGAGATTTAGTGTATCTACATGTGAATGAAAAAATTAAACTTAAAATCCATAATCCGTGAAAATCCTTAAGTAGCAACACTAAATAATATGCCTGATTTTTAGCTGGTGTTCAAATTACCAACTAGGAATGTTTCGTATTCCATAGTTTATGATTGACCATTATAGTAATAATTTTATAAATAGCATTATTTCAATTAGGCTATCGAATTTTACATTCGAACTTTTAAAAAGCTGTAGGGCTACTAAATTTGTGATTTGTGACTGATCATAATTGTCATTAATTTATCTTGACGAGGACAGTATTCATCATCCTCTATCACTCTGGCTAAGCCGAAGTTGTAAATCTTGGCAATATTATTATCACCAATCAACACATTCCTTACAGCTAAATCTCTGTGTATTAGCTGCTTCACTTCCAGATAAGCCATCCGCTCGCCGTCTGTTGCAAACAGTATATATGATGCAATTTAGGTCTGCATTATATGATTCAACTTTCACATGAAGTGGAACACACTATATTGAAATAACATAGGCGGTACTGTAGGCTAACTGAAATAGATTTATTTTCTATTTTCAAACACTGGACCAGTTTTGTGGCTCCACTAGCATTTAGCCTAATTATGTTGAATATATAAACCCAACTAACTGTAAAAGTGATTGTATTTCTCTCTTAATCATACTCTTGTATTGTATGTGACATAACGGCAAAATTATTTATTCACAATTATTGCTTCTTTTCAATTTTTGAAAAGTCGTTGGCCTATTTTCTCACGTTAATAGTATTGGTAGCTTGATTCTGAAATTTCTTATGTTATTTTCTGTAGAAGATATTTGAGATTGCACCCATATTATAGTAGACCTATTCTATCTAATTCAATTCCTTCTTTTCCAAATAAAATACAGGTTAGTCTTCACTATGGTGCTAAAGTTGAATAGTTCTGGTAATTTATTCTAGTTTAGTCATATTTTTTCATTGCATATTTTTTTTTTTTATATCGTATGGCTTTTTTATCGGTGGGAGACCCTTACGGGTAGGTTCCACATATTTTTGTTGTTTTCTGTTCATGCGCTGCCATAACATATAAGTAGCATTATATTGAATATAGCTTGGCCAAGCCTCTAAAATATTTTTCAATACCAAACCAAATAATGATAGGGCATCGTCCTTATTTCTACCAGACATTTAATACGCAGGCTGTTCCTTATATGCTTATTAATCAATGTTTTGAAATCGGGAGATGAATCTTCAGTCTACTTTTGTCTAATTCAGTCAAAACTTCGATTCTAACTAAAGTAGAAAACTACTTACTTCAAGTTCGTACATAACTTAAAAATTGCGATGTTAAAATTTATTGAGGCGTTCTTTTGACAAACATCAGTTTCATCGAACTTGGAAAAATTACCTTGAATTGAACCGCTGACCTGGATGCTACTCACTAGACATGCATTTGATGGTTTGCTGTCTTCTAATAGTAGCTTTTTTCTTGTGTGAGGAAACCAGGATTCAGTTCGTTTATTTCAATAAAAATTCTTTCATATTTGTTTTTTAAATGCGATGAAAACTTTGATCCTGTTTAAACGCTTGTAGCCTAGTGAACTTCCAGGTCTCATTTTGTGTGAAAATTGTGTTCTTTTAAATTTTTATAGATACCTATGCAATTTGATATTTGATGTTAGAAATCTTGTACAATATGACAGTTTTAAAATAATACAAGGTGGCGCAAATGGATTGGATGGTTTTAAAATACAATATACTATATAATGTACTTGTCAAACTGTCAATTTTAAAGGTATTGGATTGAAATAAAGTGCAAAACGTGTAGTTACAAGGGGAGTTTATTAAAAAAAATTATTAATGTTCGTTTTTAAAAATTACATCCATCAAACGCCCTCCTTCTCGAGCGACGCATTCTGCATTGCCCGCTCAAGCACATCACCTGGAATTGATGTGATTTCGCTGTGAATTGCTCATGTGGTTTCCAGGATTTGTTCATGTAGTCAGATAGTCCTGTAAGAAAAAGTCACATACTGTGAGGTCCGGTGAGCGAGGGGGCCAGGTGGAAATCTCCATTACGGGAAATCAAATGGCAGAGCGCTCTGTTCCCTGGCCGTTTGATTTCCCGTAATGGAGATTTCCATTGGCCCCCTCGCTCACCGCACCTCACAGTATGTGACTTTTTCTTATAGGACTATTTAAAAGCAAGGGTCTACAACTCTACATGAACAAAACCCGGACCATTCAAGAGTTGATGGTAGTAATTCACAACGAAATCACATCAATTCCTGGTGATGTGCTTGAGCGGACAATGCAGAATGCGTCGCTCGAGAAGGAGGGCATTTGATGGATGTAATTTTTAAAAACGAACATTGATAATTTTTTGTTAATAAACTCTCCTTGTAACTACACGTTTTGCACTTTATTTCAATCCAATACCTTTAAAATTGCCAGTTTGACAAGTATTTTAAAACCATCCAATCCATTTGCGCCACCTTGTATTTTACCTACTTGAACCATAGAACGCACTCAATTTGGAGGCTTGGCCGAACTTTCTTATGCTACTTATTTGATCTGGAAGCTTATGAACAGAAAACAACAAATGTATAATGGAAGAAATATGACTAAACTAGAATAAATCACTAGAACTATTCAATTTAGGCATTGTAGTGAAGGCTAATCTGTATTTTAATTTGGAATATAGGGATTGAAAAAGGAAAAAATTGATGGTGGGCATACATTTTAACACTATACGAGTATTCAGTATTATTTTACTCATAATTTACACATTATTTTAAAGATAATTTAGTCTCAATCAAATAATTTACGTTTAATGTATTTTACACATTATTCAACATATTATTTTAAACATTATTTAATCAAATTCAATTTTTTTATTTTACATATAATTTAACATATTATTTAATCAAATTCAAATACTTTACTGTTTTATTCATCTCGTTTCTAACCTGAGCAGCAATGTAGATGAAATCACCAAATTGTAAATGTTTTCCCTCCCTGTTTCGCAGGAATTCCAGCAAGCTGCCGTGCTTCATGTTGTACTCCTGAACAATGTAGACCGGTTCCTCTTTTGAGTAGACTGCGTACAGCGCCACCAGACGGTCGTGACGGAACTTCTTCATGATAGCCGCCTCTTGCAGGAACGCCTGCGTTGACATGGTGCCTTGTCGCAGCGTCTTGACCGCCAATTCCGTATCGTTTCTCCATTTTCCTATTCAGAAAAGTTGATCAAATCGAATTAATATGCATGCTAGTTTCAATATTATCAGTATTATTGCTTGTCACTAATCCAACTAAAAATGCATAATGTTGATTTTAATAGTTCAATAATATTGCTTTCCATTATCCAACTAATTATGCACGATATTAATATTGAAATTGATAAGTTGATGTTGATTGTTGCTTGCTATTTATTATTTATTTAATATTATCTTGCTATTTATCTATCTATTGCTGGCTAGTTATGTATGATTGATGCTTATTTAAATTTCAATTGTATTGCTTACCATTCTAACTATTTAACCATTCATCTAACTATTCATCAAAAAACCAATCACCAATAACCATTCATCCAACTATTTATGCATGGTCTTGATGTTGAAGTAGATTTCAATGTATTCAATAATACTGCTGCTTATCATTTATCTAAATAATTATTCATGATCTTGATTTTTATGTAAATTTTGGTAGGGCATCCTATTTTGATGAGTACAACTCATAAGAGTTTATTATTTAAGAGTTACAGGACGCCACATATGAAAATGCTCTATTTAGTAGTTTATATTGAAGTGTATTGTAAATGCAAAGTATCCATTGGTATAACTTATTAAATAATAGAATGTTTCTGATCAATAATAGTTTTCCACTCCTCTTTGAAAATGTTTTTCAGACAAAGTTCATTTTTGAACTCTTGTTGAATAGGAACGGAACAAAATTTAAATTAAATTTCAAGCCATTACAGCAATTTTATTTCTAATCAAATTGGGTGAAGATTAAAAGTATTAATTTGACTAAGATCAGTTATCCATCCTGCCTTCGTTTTCTTTTGATTGATGTTGGCAAAGATTCAATAATTTTTTCAATTTATTGCTGGTCATTAACAATTAACAATTTGGAGATTTGTTGTTGAAAAAAAGCCTAGGACTCAAGGGAACTTTAAAAAAATAAGGTAATTTATTATTTCAAAATAATCAAAAATCTATTGATGGTGTGATCAATCTATAAATAACATAAATATTTTTATGGTCTAACAAGATTTTTGAAGTCTTGTCAAATAATAAGAAAACATGAAATTTATTTTCTAGCTATTCAAGCTCATTTTATTTTATTTTATTTTATGGAAAAGTCGACATTGAAAATGTTTGACGTTATCAAAAACTCTAGGCCTATTTGTTGTTATTTTTATTTATTAATTACACTCTATATGCTGTCACTTCTGGAGTGACTTAACTTCTGTTTGTAAATGAAGCCCTGTATATTTCTATTTTGCTGTCAGACGTGTTTCCTGTCTCATAAAACTTGAGAAATAGGAATTGCTAATTATTTGATGACAACACACCTTATAATCAGCAATTCTAGGTCTTGTGAGATTTTATGAAACAGGCCCATGTGTAACTTTTATCTGTAGGCCAAGATAATTACATTATCATTACAGATATTGTTCATTTCTGTTGTATAAGATCACAAAGAAAGCCCTGTATCTCTGGCTTGCATCCTAAATGCTGTCACTTCT
>CM029535.1:0-32732 GCA_017141395.1 Laodelphax striatellus | reverse complement strand
ATTCCGGGCCCTCCTTCTAAAATCTCACGCCCTCTCTTGGCCCCTTTTCCCTGAACTGCAACCATTAAAAATTCATCACGCACCTCTGGATTCACTGAACTATTATTGTTTAAACTAAAAAAAGAATCGAGTTACATTTTTTATTAGACTGTTTTTCAAGTTCCTTCTTTTTTTCTCTTTTGAGCTCCACTCAAATGATTGTAGGGCTTCATAGTGCTGTTAAATTAATATATAAAAGACCATCAAGTCTGTGTCACACCTGGTTACTATATTAAAGTAGCCTGGTGTGACACTAGGAACTGACACACAGACAACACTCATTTTGAAAGCTAGTAAAATATTTTTGTTCACTTGAAGGAAAAGAAAAGATAGTAGACGGAATGGTTGAAATTCGAACATCATAATACTGAAAATACGTGTAGGAATGCAATATAGATCAAATAATAAATATGAATCAATTTGCATGCCGTAATAAAGAATTAAAACCCATTTCACAAAACTCACTGCTTACAGCTCCACTTCACAAATTTCTAATAACCAAAACGCGTTTATATGCGTCTAGCACAACGGTTCGAGACGAACTGAATGATAATGAAATAATGAATTGAGATTGACTGAATGAGCTATAGGCTATTCTTCCAATAGGAAGCTATTTCTTTAGTTTGTTGATTGCCCAAAATAAAACTTTTGCTTTCCTCGTTCAATCATTACTTTAATTTTATTTCTTAAAAAACATATGGTAAAGTATTATTTCAGGCCCTAGCTCCAGACCCCAAGGGCCCAGGCCCCGCGCCTGGGGTTTGCAAGGTGTAAGTTACGCCACTGAATTACCACACATAGATAGAGCTTAGAACAATTTTCTAAAAAAGTAGTATACAGTGACGATAAATAGTCCCACTGTACAAGGTAGGAGTTCATTGGTACGACTTATGGTGACCTATAGTCTCCCTTAGTCACTATAGTCTCCTATAGTCACTGTAGTAAGACTGAACTGCTTTCAGCTGCAGATAGTCAAAACAGCAACTATTTAAAACTAAGAATTTTAGAAAATTCAAGTGAGCGGCACTTTGCGCTGCACGGGGTGAACTCATATCATTATAAAGAGAGTTACCTAATTTCACCTTTAGGCTGGGCGTACACCGGTTGATCAAGACAAGACAAGAAGAGATTAGTCACAGTACTACATAGCCCCAGGCCAGAGCGCTCACACCGATTAGTCATTGCATCAGTGTGTGCTGCTTCATGAGCAACTATATGAATAAAGGTCAATTCCCACATTGACGACAACGACACGACGACGACATTCTCATTTCGTTCTGCGCATGCGTCACCAGCCCATGCTCTGATTGGTCCATGTCTATCTTTGTTTACAAATGATAGCTCTCAAGTCTCAAAATTGCAGTACCGGTATGACTTGAAAAGGTTTGTATTATAATTTTATTTACTGATTATTATATTTATATTGTCGTACTAATATTATTAATATTAATTGACAATTGATTCCGAACAGCGAACATTCAAACTTCCTACCTAGTCACTTAACCTAGAAATTCGGCTGGTCAGAAATTCTAAAAGGATGGACCAATCAGAGCGCGGGCTGGTGACGCATGCGCAGAACGAAATGAGAATGTCGTCGTCGTGTCGTTGTCGTCAATGTGGGAATTGACCTTTACTGTGACTAATCTCGGCTTGTCTTGACTAACCGATGTACGCCTAGCCTTATACAGCATAGAGGTTTATCAAAATAAGATACATACCTATTGATTATTGAAATGCTATTTACACAATATAATCTCACACCAATTCTTCAACTATATCTAAATATTTGAGTAATGTCTGTGCTCTGCGAACATCCGACGATTCCCCACTTAATAATTATTATATATATCAGTTCAGTCTCCGTCTCACCAGTTCTGCGCATGCGTCTATTCGCCCAGTGCTCTGTGATTGGTCCGTTGTTATTGAGGTGTGCGCAGAACAAGCTAAAATAAGATGTGACGGAGACTGAACAGTCCCAGAGTCTTCTAATGTTATTTGTCTGCAAATTTCAATGTCTTAGAACAGATAGCAAAGGTCTTCTAGTATAATATCTCTTATTCTCATCAACTCACAATATTCGTTCGTTTCTTGAAGTGTCATAGATAATGATAACTCACTTCTGTTTGCGATGAATAGCCATTGACCTATCCTATGACAGTTGGATGGAAACTTTTGACCTGTTTTTCAGTTATTTGGCATTCAACTCCATCATTGATTGACGAACAACAATACCTAGTGTAAGATAGTATTTCCATTGCTCCAATTATTGAATTTTTTCATAATCATTAATCAATTACAAATAAAATGATCGAGATTTAGAAGAGTATTAGATATTAGTATAGTTTTTAATTCAGTGACATAGCCTCAAACTATAGTAGCCACCAGCAGTAAATCAGGTACTGAAAATGTTCAAAACGGCTCAAATGATGTTGTCGAAAAACGGGTAGCCACACAACAGGCATTGAAGGTCAAACTATTCCTCACGATCTGAACAGAGACATTCATTTAATTTATATTGATATAGCAGGGTTATTTTAAACTGTCAGAAAACAGCTGATTGATGTACGCTCGTTTACTGACAATTTAAAATAATCCTGCTATACAATCATACTGAATCTTTTGAACTGTTATACTTTATTTGTAACTGCTTCTCATCCCTTAATCACATCCTTTTCCTTCTTACCTCATCCTTTTCTAACTAACGTCTTCCTAGTACATGGGAAACCATAGTTGGAAGAGCTTTCCATTCACCTTCTCCTTTACACCACTTCTCCCAGCTCAGCTTCTTGTTTTTATTTACGTTTTTATTTTGTTCAATCTCAAATTTGTACGTTGTTGATTGTTTTTTGTATAGCAGGATTCTTTTAACTTGTCAGAAAACAGCTGATTTAACGTTAGTAAACGAGCGTACATCAATCAGCTGTTTAATGACAATTTAAAAGAATCCTGCTATAATAGTGTATGTGTAAACAAATAAATTGAATTTTTTTTCAAATTCAAATTCAAATTTATTTCACACACACGAAATAGCCTAAAATGAATTGAATTTGACGCTTGGCATTAGTTAGATAGAGATACATCATTTCCTGACGTTGCTGATGACTGTAGAGAACGTTGGCAAAGAAATAATATCTCTCTATCTATTTACCTACCCAATGTCAAGCGTCAAATTAAATGAACCTGATTATACCTGTCTGATTGGTGATGTGAAGAAACGCCGCCTGCTGGCGATTTTTCCTGTTTAGTTTCCAGCTGGGCGATCAGCCAGATCGGCAGCTGAGCAAAGTTTTTCGCCCATCTGTCTCAGCGCAGTCAGAATTTCCACCCGCATAACAGATTCAATTCACAATCAGAAAAATTCAACGAACAAATTTTTCATTCTATTACAAATAACCTTGGTAAGGTACCACACACAAGAAATCCATATCGTATTTTGCCGTCCATGCCTCTAATGTTATAGTAGTATTCATTATTTAATTTGGCGGATGACATTAGATAGATAGATATTATTTCTTTCCGACGTTGCTGATGACCGTAGAGTCTGATGGCAAGAAATAATGGGTCATGAATAAAGGAGTATTTGCTTATACTTAAAAATATTGAGTGATGAATCAGCTGATGAAAATCTGAAGAAAAGCATTTGCTCCAGATTTCAGAAGCATGCGGTAAGAGTATATGTAAAGATTATTCATAAAAATGAGCAAATGCTTATGCTTCTACCCAATGCTCAGAAGCAAACCTTATGCTTCATGTCAGCTTATGTTATATGCTCAGTTTTCATTCATACGGCCCAATGTCTCTCTATCTATCTACGGTTCTCTATTTAGTACGGTTGAGTGTTGATGGAAGGATATCCTCGCATATCCTTTCTCCAAGAATGGACATTTACATGTCCAAACCTGCCATTCTGGGATGTAGATGCAAACCCATGTTGCAATTAGTTTTATTTTCAATGACGTAAATTTCAACATAAAATATATGACATTAACTAGAACCCAAGTCAACTTTCAACAATCCAGAACTTGAACTTACATCATTCTATTTTCATTTAAAATATCCTTTCATCTCAAGCGTTTTGTTCCAGTGAATCTGATACTGTAATTACTATGTTTTAAAAGACGTTCATTGTAATAACTATCATGACCTAGAATTAAGCGACATACTTGTAGAATTAAGCGGACATACTTAAATCTGGATATGAAAAGTGAATATTCTATTCTAATGCCATCCTGCCAAGTTAAAATGAATATATAGTATAGTATACCTTTCACTTCTAGGCTAGGCGTAAGCACCGCTTAGTCAAGACAAGACAAGACAAGATTAGTCACGTTTTAGTCCTTAGTATTTTTACATAGTTCCTTATGGAGCAAACACACACCAATTAGGGTCATTGCATCGGTATGTGCTGCTTCAGGCAACCATGTGAATTACTGTGAACTAATCGTGACCATTGTCGTCTTGTCTTGTCTTTGTCTAACTGGTGTACGCCTAGCCTCCATATCAGCTGGGTGTCTATATCAAAATATCAAAAGGTGTTCAAAGAAAATATATTTCCCTTTCATTTGATCACCTTTATAATTTGTCAACTCTCATTAACACGAATTTTCAGAGAACTAGCAAAAGTATGCAAAACATCTTAGTGAGAAAGTGCAATTCAATGAGTTGTAACTCTGTTCATATTCGATTTAGTCCTATTAATTAAGTAATATCCTAGATGAATATCCTAGTCCTAGATGAATAATTATTACTCTTTTTTGAACACAAGCCAAAAGGTCGTATTTGAATTGTTATGGTTGGAGAAATCCAATATTTTGAATATAAAAGGTTTCAATTCATAAAATTGTATTTTCTCACTACGATGTTTTCCTGGTTCACTCAAAATTCGAGTTGATGAGAGAGTTAAAAAACTATAAGAGATGATCAAATGACAGAGAAATTTCTCTTCTCGGAACACCTATTGATATTTTTTTGTTTAACTTGCTGATAAAAAAGTTACACGCAATCTAAAATAAGAACATTTTTCTTCTTTCTGCAATCTATCTAATCTAATGTTTCTTATCTAATGCCAAATTAAATTAATATAACTGTAACTATAATTGTTTATATTTTCGTGAATTTGTAGCTGTACCTTTTTGCGTTTGACAGTGTCGGGGTCGAGGTGTCCCAGTTTGAGGTCAGCGTCCAGCTGTTGCAGCCGCTGTTTCAGCTGTTCCGGCTGTTGTTTGGCGAACAGCTGTTTCGCTCCCGAAGCAGCTCCAATCGCCGAAGCTGTTGCCTATTAAATAACAGTATGTATACTGTCAGATTCATTTAATTTGGTAGATGGCATTTGGCGGTTGGCGATCAGTAAACAGCTGATGTTACGCATTCAATTAATCTCTGTCACAAGTCATTGATCCAGTAATAATTAAACAGTGATTTCGATATTAATAATCAAAAGGTTTGTGTAAAGTCTGAAAGGCTTTTAAAGTCTTTAAAAGACCTTTTGAAAGAAGACCTTTCATAGAATAACTTTTTTAAAAGACTTTTTCTAATAATCTGCGAGATTCAGCATTTGTAGGTTAAGTATTGTGATCATATGCTCGTCGATCAGCTGACTTATGACAAGTTAATTGCATCCTGCTATACATTGTATTCTTAGTTTGTCGTAATTAAACATTGTTCGTACGTCCATTAAATTTAACCGGGTGATAAATCGAGGACAGCAACATAGTGGGATCAACGTAAACTGAAACTAATTTGAGTGATCCAAGTAAAATAGTGTTACCAGAACAATATATTTTAGCTAAATAACTAAGTAAAATCAACTGCATTAACATTCTTTAATAAATGACATGTTAATTCAAAACTAACTAGCTCAGTAAATTGCATATAGCCACAATATTACAGACTTTTGGTTGGTAAAACTGAAACCCCACCTTTCCCATCTGATAAAATTTTATACATGTTAAAATATTTATCTGATGTCTATGTAAAAAGTTAACCGCTGGAAAAATTTAATCCCTCAATCCTTTTAGTTAATTTAACCCTGTTTTTAACGGTGTAGAAATGTTTCAACAATTCCTAAATGTGTGTACAATAGCTGATATTTGAAAAAAATTATACCGTGGTATTTTCACTACCAGATACCCTCTACCTCATTGATAAAAACTCAAATTACCAGTTCCATAAAGATACATTACAGAATGTCATTTTGTATTTAAATCTAATAAAAATGATGAGTAAAGTTGTTTTGCAAATAAAACCAATGCAATTGAAGGCTTTCCAACACTATTTTGTCTCAATTCTTCATTTCAAGTTAGTTCAGTTTGTCGTCGATCCCATTACGTTGCGTCCCCGATTTATCGCCCGGTTAAATTTAATGGACGTACGAACAACCAGGCATTAGGCCCGATTCCACCAAAAACTAAACGCACAATAGATGCAAGAAATTTTGACCAATCTACAAAAGGGCGAGCTTCCTATATGGCAGGTCACTACCACTTAGAGTAACTCTGGGTGGTGGTGAGCAGAGTGCCATATGGAATATCTAATTTAAATTGACTATTCAAATCTGCTGACATGCTGTTGTGTATTATATGAAAAAAAAATAGGCGGAACACGGGTCTCGTGTAATAGCAGTCCTAGCTAGTGCTATACCTCCAGTTACATATCCAGCTCGGTGGATTACGAACACCAGGGCCATCTTGACTGAACGAGATTTTACACAACCTGGTTGGTTGTCTAAGCACTGAGCTAAATATTATCTAACTGGATAGATAGATAGAGATAGATAGATAGATAAATGACTTTGTTTTCACTTTCACATTACAAAAGTGCTATGGGCGAAGTTGAGGCATACAAGCCCCCTCTTCCACTTAACCCACAGTATTAAAACATAATAATAATAATAATAATAATAATAATAATAATAATAATAATAATAATAATAATAATAATAATAATAATAATAATAATAATAATAATAATAATAATAATAATAATAATAATAATAAATTTATTTACAATGTATAACGAAAGAAAAATAAATGTAAAAGAGTAGTCACAATTATAACACAATTTAGAATAAAAGAAACAAAAAAAATGCCTGAAAGTATAAGAAAGCAAAGTGTGTATGGCATCACATATTGCTACTGAGGTAGCAATGAATGAAAAAAACTGGGTCCCTCCTATTTTTTATAATGCCCCACTGTACTGCCAACCTAGCAAAATTGGGTGGAACACGGAGCCACCTAATTTTGTTAGGTTAACTGTCTAATGGGTCATCATATGTTGCCTAATCATAAAATGATTACAGCATGGTAAAAAAAATAGGTGGAACACATGTCTCGGCCATAGCAGTCCCTATGCCACTGTTATCTCCAGTTAGATAATATTGAGCTCAGTGTGTCTAAGGAGCAAGGAGAACTTGATAATCCAAGGAATTAGATGTTGAACTTATCCACTCCCTACTTTAGAAATATTTCTGATATTTTTAGTAGGATTAAAAAATTATTTTCAATTTTTTTTAAAGTTGTAATCATCTTATTACCATTTGCATTGCGCTAAAGTGATCGACAAGTGTTATATCGCCAGCCATCATTTTCGAGATGCGTTCATTGAGTTCTTGAAGCTGTTCAATGGTGTCCGCTTTGGTTTCTTCATAATCTTCAGCATCCAATTCATCTCTGTAAATAATTTTTTAATTAATCGATTTGTAAATATGAGTGGAAGGAAATGAAGGATAGGGACAGAAGGACGAGAGAGAAAGACGGAGGATTAAGAAGGAAAAAAGATACACACAGGGCCGTCGAGGAAGATATCAGAGGCCGATGGTAGTTACCTCCATAACCCCCTTCTCCCATAAACCCTTTACTTCTGTTGTGAACTCGTGCCACACAATAAATAAATTATCTCTTTAGTTTTAGAGGGGCTATGATAGTGGTCGACTTGATAATAAGTTATCAAAGAAATAAAAATACAAATACTTAGAAAAATAATTTATTTTATGATCTTTTAATTAATATTTGTTGAATAAATCATTTTAATATTGAGATTTCGATTGAAATCCGGGCCCTGCTAGAAACTCCGGGCCCGGTGGGAATCCCACTTTTCCCACCCCCCTATCGACGGGCTTGTTTACACAATTTATGAAGTCTCATCAGTACTCAGTAGCCGAGAGCTTGATTTACATATTGAAGGAACACGTAGGAAGTTATAATAATTATGAAACAAAAAAGTTACGTAACATTTACCAAGAAATACTCCCTACTTATTACATTGAGCGCTGTACGTTACAAAACATTGATTTGATCAATTTTGAAAACCATGGCGCAGGTTCTTCGACAAATTCTAGCAAAATAATTTAGTAATAACGTTGATATTTACTTGCATTCCTCTATGTCCTTCAACTGAAGTAGCAGTCTTTGAAGTTGATCGTTCAAATTACTTTTCAGCATTTCTGTTTCTTCAGTACCTTTCGAAGACATACTGAAAAAGTAAATTTTGAATCCTTCACAATTTTATCAGTTGTTAGAATCAAATAATGAGCTTTATCTGAAATCGAATCTAATTTTAAGTAAAAGAAAATGTATTTAAATGTCTGATAACCAGATAACGACGAACTAAACATACCTGAGACCTGCACTCCAATATTCTTTTAGAGTTAGAGTTAGGGTTGAACTTGAAGTTAATTTCAAGTATCGATAAGCAAATGGAATTGATTGATCGATAGATATTGGTATGACCTACCTCATACAGTACCTACTATTATTTTAACAGACCCTATACTTAGTATCGATACTCAACAAAATAGCCGGAAGTTGACTTTCTGGGTCGCCTGACTTGCCAACCCTGAATTGCTAAACCTCATAAAAAAATAGGGTGCCAACCAATTCTGCGCCTGTAACGTTAACAGTTAACCATTGCTCAAGAAGCCACAACCCATCTTGGTGCCGAGATAGTTGGATGAACTTGTAATTTAAAACTTAAGTTCTTTTAACTTGTCTTAAAACAAGCTGGTTAAGTTGGTGAACAGGCGTACATCAATCAGCTGTTCGCGACTAATTAAATAATCCTGCTTTAACTCAAAGTGTGAGGCTCAACAAGTCTGCCAAGAGCAGAGCAGACTTCTAGGTTAGGTTGTTGTCAGTAGTTAGCTATGACAAAGGTCAATGTTACTGTCGATGTCTAATACGTGTTCAAAATGTCTATGTCTAAATGAATAATAAATTAAAACATGGTAAAACACCTACAAAATTTCATAGGAAAATCTCGTTTTTATTGTTGTGCTTCGCAACGGGCTTTACAAAACAGATCTAGCCTATATTCAATTCCTACACTACTGATTTTATCAAGATTCAATTAAATTCTTTCTAGATTGGCCCTTTGAAATGTGTAAGAGTTCAATAATTGCCATACTTTTCGCCAGAGGCTATGTCCATTCCTCAACTTGAATGAAACTCATAAAATACAGACTTATAATTGTAAAAGCCATGTAAACTATAGTCATGTGTATGTAGTAAACAGTTAACGTGTAATCAAATGTGGTGATAACCATGACGTGTTCTGTTATCAGAATGATGCAGTGACATTCATCATTCCAGTTCTAGCTTCTTCTTAAGATTTCTATAGAACGATCCTTTTGTGATCCTTAAAGGCAAAAAGATCTTGAAATCCTTTCTTATTCACATCTAGTAGGTATGAAGAATATTGTGCAAATTTCAGAGTCTCTGTGAAGTGTAGGTCAAGCAGTTTGGGCTGCAGCGTAATTTCCGTGATCAGATTTAACCTTTTTTATAAATATAGATGACTTATTTAAATGCCAATATTGACGTTTCAAAGTTTTGCACATAAGGACGAAAAACTGTACATTCTCAGTATTAAGTATATGAAATATACATGATCTGTACAGTAGGGATCTCGTTAATCCGGCTCTATATGGCGATTAATGGGGCCGGATTAAAAGAAAATATGAAATGAAATGCATCAGAAAATAAATGGTTTACACTTTAAACAGCATTTTAGATGTTGCCTACAAAACTTCAACCATAATAATCCGTTTAAATTTTCAGTGGTGCATAATGGGCCTAATTCAATTTGATTACTGTTGTCATTATGAAAAGAAAAAAGTGGTATGATACAACCCCAACAGAATACCATAGACTTGAATATTTATTAGAATATAAAGAATATCTTTAGATGTTTTCATTACATTCAACAACAATATGATTTCAAAATTGCTTTTCTCTAAACCCACCTTAGTAGTAACAGAGAATTATTATTATGTTTGTATTCACTTTCATTCACTTCTATGACTGACTGTTATAGCACATTCCAGAATCTGATAGCTAATATCAAGATTTAAATTAAATCATGTGCAAAATCGGGTACTTCTTAGGGACGTTGATAATATTTATATTGATTAACTGCCTTTGGAGAAATATAAGCTACCGTAAACACGACTTTTCATCATTCAAAGTAACATTAAATAAATATTCTTACATATTCACGCCTGCATAATTTAATTTATGCAGGGGAGAAACTTTATTGTTGCAAAACAAATCTCTATATTCCTTCCCAAAGTGATAGTGGTATGGTACATGACCCCTATCTTGGAAATGAAATATGAAAATGTTGGTTTAGCAAAAAATGAAAATGCATACAATAACCTGTAAACATCTTTCAATTTAATTAACTATTCTTATTAACTAACGTTATATTAGTGGAGGCAAGAAACTTGAGCAATGCTTATAGTATTTTCAAATACTGGACATCCATTTCACTCACTGAATTTGTATTAGTCTAGGTTTAGTTTTGGTGAATCCAATAAAGAGATTTTCTGATTAGTAAATAAAGAAGATTATCATCAATGTTGTCATCCTATAAGATGTATCGTACTTTCTTGAATATGAATGAATAAGTAAATATTGACCAATATTACTGAGGAGCTTTCTTGTTGTATTAATTACAATCATTCTAAATGAAGTGCACAGTAGACTAATTGGGATTAATGTCTGTTTAGCAAATCATTTAAATACAGTACCGGTGACTAAATCAATATGGTCAATGTCAGGTTGGCGAATTTGTAGACAATGTTACGTAACTTTGACCTAACTACTATTAGTTTTCCAATGACCTAACTTACATAATAACATTGGAAAAAAAAATAAATGCTGATGATCTAGACCAGTGGTTTAACCTTTCTGGTTCATCGCCCCCTCACAAAAAATAAGAAACCATCGCCCCCTTTATTTTCCTCCATTGTTTATTCCTATCTCTTATTCAAATTTTACTTGTCTACGATAGTGATGTGAGTAATCAATTTTGAGGGACAAACATTTTTAAAACATTGGATTGGAATGGAAAATAAAAATAAATTAATTTCAAAATAATTTGTGTCTTGAATCTAGTTTTGAATGATTATATAAGAATAATATAAGACATGTTTCTAGTAATCTAGTTATTTCTTATTGATTTCAAGTACAAATGTTCAGTATAAACTCACAAATTATTTTCCCAAGTAGATAAAAATTACTGAATTGAAGTAACGGCCGTTTTCTGCGGTTGACGTGCATCATCAGGCTGAATTGAAACTCTGATTCAATGTTTTGATTTGGGAATTTCATCCGCTGTTACGTGATTTTCAATTTCTCACCAGAAAGTTATTCTTGTCCAATCAAAACTCAAGTTGATTGTTCACTTGTCTAATTTAAACCCCTAAGCTATTCTTCATTCTTGTCTTGTTATTCTTATGGGGTGGGAGGCAGTATATGGTGAATTTATTGCTGGTTTGATGTTTATTCAATCTGACAAAGATTTTCCCTCAGGCTCAGGTCCGCTCCCATGTTATGGAGGGACACAAAGCCATCGGTCTAGGCTGCCTATGATGTTTGTTTAAATGAATTATTTCAAATTACATCATCCACCTTCTCATTACCAACACACAATCCCTAAGGCTCAGAAACAAAAAACGCACAAGGCTCATGAGTGCATCATCCTCAGAAAGAAATGAACTAATAACCTTAAGAACAAGACAGATTCAACATTCCAAATATCGTAAAGATTAATTTATTCAGTTGCTGTAAAAGAAGTTTTTTTTTATTGAAGTGCCCAACCACACGACTTACGATATGGCAAATAGAACCATTTCAAATTTTTACCAAGCGATATTTACTTTCTTTGGATTCCGATATGAATTGCATGCAAGTCGACCCGACGTCTTATAATAATGTTTCTGATATAAAAATATCAGGAATATGAATTGATACCACAGTCTGTCTGAGTGTGACTTTGTGTACAAATTGAAAATAAATCTTGGAATAACTATTGAATCTTTCTTTTCAAATCATTTGTCGCCCCAGGAATTTATCGCCCCTCAGCAGCTCAGATCCCTTCGGGTTGGGAACCACTGATCTAGACATTTTTTCAACTTCTTTATTGATGTTCCTATACTGATTATACTGCAGAAAGCCATAAGTTTCCAGAAAAGGAGACCATTTTACCAGATCATTATCCTAGAGACTCTTTGTAGTAGGCTACCATGAGAAATTGAAATGTTATCTCATAAATAATCTATTGATTAGTGTGTTTTATACCACAAGAAATATTGATTTCTACAATAAGACAAATGCAATGGGTTGGTTGTTTAGAGATTGGGGATTAATTTGAAGTGGCAGTAACAGTTAACATTATTACTTTTCAATAACTATTACCAAAGTTGTAACTGAAAGTTGTTTTCATAACTAAATACTGTAGAAAATTCTATTAAAGTATCAAATATAGTATTTCCATGTGAATAATAATTAGGCTACACTGTAAAATGTGGCAGGTAAAATGTATAGTGGTGAGATATAAGTAATAATTATTAAAATATAAAATTTAATAATTTTCATTATAATGTAGTAATATATAGAAAATGTAAGTAAAAATTTTGATTATAACTTACATTACTGTGACTACCCAGAGCAGAGTATCTTGAAAACAATCTCAGAGCAAGAGGACCCAAGACCTCGATGCAATTATTATCTTTCTCAAATACCGTTATTTTTTGCCGGGTGATAAAATTTAAAATGGAGAAACAGCTCAGCTTCAACAATGATTCTTTGCTAAAGAGCCATTCTACCATCCTGCTTTCACACACCTAATCGCTGCAACTCTAGCTCGTACTCCCTGATGTCATTTGGCGTATTTCTATAAACAATTTGGGCTTAATAGTGTTTCATTTCTATCCCGTGTGATAATGTAAGGGTTACACCATACAACAATCCTCTAAGCCTATGAGGGAGCCAACACAGGTGATGATCAAAAATGACCCACACATATTTGTATTGATCCACTCTCTTGGTAGATCCACAGGCAGAGACTGAGGATTCAAAATTTCTATGTGAATGCCTTTCACTTTTTGTGTAGTAAATTGATATTGTGGTAGATATCTATAATGAATAAAAAGACTGGTAATTGTCAAAACCACCAATCTATTGAAACTTCGAGATACCGGTTTCGGTTGTTACATCATAATATAACAATCTCTGTTAAACTCCAGTTTACCAGTGTCCCTCTAAGAAGAGATATGAACGCTGGTAGCACGATTGCTAAACCACACTTTACCAGAGATTGATAATGATGTAACAACCGAAACCGGGACCTCGAAGTTTCAATGAGTTAGTGGTTTTGACAATTTCCAGTTTTTTTATTCATTATGAATGAATTTTCACCTGCCTTACGTCATTTTATGGAACTCAATAGCAATAATTCTGAAGAATTGTTCCGTTAATAGATACCGTAATGTCATTTTATGACAGTAAAATGACAAAATGACAATTGACAGTAAAATTGAATTGGCTTTCCTTGCTCGTGCAACAGGTCGTATATATTGTGAAAACACAGCAATTATTAATGATGTATTGTCAAGAGAAACTCAACTTCTTGAGAATGTTGACACTACAGTATTTGTTGAAAATGAGTTCATGAAACTTGAAGGCGCTCCAGTCAAGCAGTAAGTAGACAAATTTGTTTCTTATATTTTAAAAATAAAACGACTGCATGTCGGTAATGAAGTGGAATAAAAAAATGTGTTCATCACAGTTCATGAATGGATCAAGAAATTGTCAATGATTGCCTATGTGTTGTTTGGTTTTCCATCTCGAAAACGAAACAATACCTAATGAATGATAAAATTTGACTGTTTCACAAAATTTTGAAGTGAATATTGTAATCGTTCAACTCATTACATTATGTTTTATAATTACATTACAGAAAAGTTTTATAAACCACATTTAGGAGCTGGAAAACTAGATAACATAATATAAGAAAGAATAGGGTTTAAAGTAAAAGAGATGGATCTTTGCATTTCAGAAGCTTAATAAACCGTAAAAAAATTTATTTTGCATATGGATCTTTTCATCTATGCAGAAGTGAAGGATTTGAATTAAATAGAAACTTGAAAGATTTGAAACCAATTTTGGCGGAATGTGAATTATTTTCATAAAAATGACATTTTTGACATACAATTTTCCAATTCAATACTTCAGTGAAATGGTTTAATTACTTATCTTCTGTCAGTTATACAGTGCGTTCATTAAGTCGCGCACATCCAAATAATCAAGTATATAAATAAGATGGTTTTTAATTATTTCTAGTGTCTACCAAAAAATAGCACCACTGGCGAATAAACAACAGATTTGTAACCCATTATTCTGATGTGCGCAACTTAATGAACACAGTATGCACACAGTAGGCTATTTGATGAATGTATAGTAGCATAATATACTTCTCAGACAGCTGGTGGAGAAGGCAAGAGAGACGAGGTCTGAGCTACACATGGCCTTTGTTGACTTGGAAAAGGCCTATATGACAGGGTGCCTAGGCAAGAGATTTGGCGGAGTATGAGAGAAAAAAGTGTGCCAGAGAAGTATGTCCGTTTGGTGAAAGATATGTACAAGGGAGCTATCACACGAGTGAGAACTAGTGTGGGAAGGACTGTATTCGATCTTGGAACCTTTGGATTATCAGACAGGCGCTTATCGCCCTCGGCTACGGACCACTCCAAGGACTCAGGAGTTGCCTGTGCAAGTTGGCCTTCACCAGGGTTCAGCCAACGAGCTAGAATATAGTAAACCATATGGTTTACTATATCTAATATACTTTATATAGAATATAGTAAACCATATATGGTTTACTATATCTAGCTCGTTGGGTTCAGCACTTAGCCCATACTTGTTTGACCTGCTCATGGATGTCATAGGCAATGCAGTTAAGAAGCCAGCACCGTGGTGCATGCTATTTGCAGATGACATTGTGCTCTGTGAACCCACCAAAGATCAGTTAGAAGAAACGCTAGAAAGCTGGAGGAAGACTTTGGAGGAAAGGGGCTGAAATTGGTCGATCAAAGACAGAGTACATGGCATTTGAAAACAATGATGGACTGACCTTACAGCTTGAAGGAAGCCAACTCCAACCAGTTGGGAGTTTCAAGTATCTGGGTTCGAATGTGCAGAGAGATGGAGGGCTTGATGTCGAAATACAGCATACAGGGTGTTTCAGAACTCCCTACCAATACTCTAGGGCATTGTTCCTGGTCAAAACCATATCTAAATATCATATTTAAATTGTCCAAAGTCCTTAGTCACTCACACAGCTGCCATTTTGTTTTTCACTTATTATTTTTATCTCAATAATGGTGAAACATATGGAATTGAAACTTTGCACCAACATTTATGACAACTAGACAAAGCTACAAAAAAATTACGACAATTTTCCAAATCCATAAAACAAAATGGCGGCCATTTAAAATGTTGTTTCTTGAATAACTCGAAAACCATTGATAATACGAGAATTTTACAGGAATAACTTTTTTTAGTAAATTCAATTACAAATCGATTAAAACCTTATTTGTTAAGATTGGACCAATATTGAGTGAGATATGGCAGCTTTAGTGACAAAACGGCGGCCAATTAAAAATTTTGTTTCTTGAATAACTCGAATTATTCAGATAGTTAATATTTTGTCAATAAGTAGAGAAGAAAATTCCAGCGGGAGAAGGCTTCAAGGGGAAAAGAACTAATAATAAAGAATAAAACAGCTATTTTAATTCTCTTATCTCTTCAGATTATCTCCTTCTTTCGTAAAACAACAATCTTGAATCAAAAAACGAAACGTGGTGGTCCTCAAAATCAACATGCTGATACAGTACAGTATTTCTTGACCTTGACGATAATAATACTCCAAGGCCCCTGTCAGACGAGGCTTTTCGTCAAGCGCGATTTGTAATATGAGCCAAGGCGCGTTCTGGTAACATCGCGTTTTGATGCGCGACTCACAACTACGGTCGGTGACCCTACGACCCTAGAACCTAGATGAATCATCACTCATATTTTCGCTACTTTTCTTAATTAAATCAATTAATTCAGTTGCAATATGGACGTTAACGAGTTAGCAGCGATAGCTTACCTCCATCTCAAACGGAGAAAAGTTAAAAAACGTCGGTTTTGGATTCATACAATTCTTAGTGAGAAGTACAGTATATTATATCAATTTATCAAAGTGGATAAAAACTTGGGAAAATATTATATTTCAAATTTCAATATTTTATAAAAATATTTTTGATTATCTCTATCTTCATTAGTCAAAAAATAAGAAAAGTAAAACATTAAATTAATCAGATAATCTCTTCATTTATAAAGAGTTCTGGAATTGTTCGAAATAATTTTTCTTATACAATAATTATTAATTCTCTAATTAACAATAATTATTGTTGAAATACGTGTAATCCAATGAACTATAACTGTTTGGTTTTAATTTCTCAATTCTGATTAATAATATTGAAATCCTAGGAGCAGGATATTCGTACACTTTGACCGCAGAAGTGCTTACAATAAACCGTGTTCTATTCTATCCTGCAATTATATACAATTTATACCATAATTGCAAATTATAGTAAACAAACCAAACTAAGGAATGAGAAAAGCATACTTATGATAACATGAAAAGTTATCCTAGATAAAAATACTAGTGCTATTCTAGATAAAATTAAGTAACCAATCTATAAAAATATATGAAAACTCCTTAATTTTGATTATTTTTGAGAATCGACCTCGCACATATAATTCGAGGGTGCTGAATCCGAATCTGAAATCACAATTCCGCTATCTCCAATATTGCGCAATTCAGATTTTTGAATTTTGCGCCACGCGCGACGTCGCGCGGCCCCGTGTGAAACAGGCTGTCAAGCGTTTTCATTAGATTCTCATTCATTAGCCCGGCTGACCGGGGAAGCGCGTAAGCAGCAAACTGGCTGGAGACGCGGATAGTCGACCGGACGCGCTTGATGACAAAACGCGCCTGACGCCAATGCACTCTCGTCGGACAGGGGCGAGCGATCACCATTGCATTTTACATTACGGGACCTCCATGAGTATGACCAGAACGCGCCTTAACTCATATTACAAAACATGACGAAAAGCCTCGTCTGACAGGGGCCCTGATACATGACAACGTGTTGATGACAGCAGAGTGAGAGGAATAAGGCGAGGTAGAGAAAGAGTTAGAAAGGAGACGGTGAGTGAGTGCGTGTCTGTGTAGGTGAGGCCAGAGTGAGAGGAAACTGGATGAAGGGACTTTTGGAAACAAGTGAAAAGCAGCATTCAGTTGCAAAAGTCTCAGCTTATTCAACTGACCATCATTTTGGAGAAAATTTACGGCTAAAGTTTGCTTGTGACGCGGTTCTCAGAAACGGCGAAGAACTAGAATTCACTGGCACCTACATCCAGACGCTGAATCATCGATGATTTCGATGTGGGCCTACAAAAAAATAAAGTATCTGAAAAATATAAATAATATTTGCTTAGTTTATGATTTCTAGTGACACACACATGCATATTCCCAAGAAAGTCACGCAGTTACCTCATTCATTCACATTCCCATTATTTTCATCCAATGCTTTGTGCACCTACTTGTTTCAGTTTCAAGAAAGGTTTATATTTCATCAGTTCCGAAAGATAATCAAGCTATATTTCCATTATATCCCAGGGGGCCACCCCTAGAGCGCATGACGCACCTAATCCCCCAAAACCATTACCTCCCCACCAGAAAAACCCTTAACACCAACTACGCAAACCAAAAAGGAAGTAGTGGTGAGTTTACTAAATTTGCATGGTACATCCTAAGTTACTGGAATGTTTGGCTGAATATTTTCAAATACGATTGGTTTGAAATCAGGCATTTTACATTTGACTCAATGATAATCCAGCTTCAATCCCTCCCGGCTGTTCTCTCTGTCTCTCACTTGAGCGCGCTGATGCCAATCAAATAAAGCAGGATTCTTTTAAAATGTCAGAAAACAGCTGATTGATGTTCGCTCGTTTACTAATGTTAAATCAGCTGTTCTCTGACAAGTTAAAAGAATCCTGCTATAGATACATTATTCCACCCAATTTTGATTCTAGATTTAAGAAAATAGTTTTCAATTATTTTTCGTTTCACATACATTAAATTTATAATAGAATTGTAATAAATTATCCTTTGTTAATTGTAAAACGGTAATCAGCTGATGAGTGTCAGTCATCTGATTTGAGGTCGGCCATTGTTAAATGCCATTTCATTCCATTCCTGCGACTCGTCTGGCGTTCATAGGCATCAAATAGTTACTGGCGGATTTATTAGTTACTGGCGTTTTTCACTAACGTGGCATAAGTTACTCAGTGCTTCAGTGCTTCATAAATTATTCAGTGCTGCATTCTTCATTTTCTGAATAATATGGAACGCGGCGAGTTTTTAAGGTAAGCATCATTCATTAGAAACATTACCATCTTCTCAATCAGGCTTCTAATCTATTAATTAATTATTTTCAATAGCAATAAAGGTCTATCAAGGGGGAATTGTGACTAACAATGCCTATTCTTATTATGAGCTATCAAAAATTAACCTAAAATTCACTCTGTGCGTCAGAAGCTGGCGCAAGCATTTGCTTATGGTGAGGGGTTATTAATTCAATAATATCAGCTTCAGCTATGATCGAATTAGATCATCTTTGTCATCGATAAAGTCTACAATTATGAAATTATCCCTTCAGTATATTGCGTTTCCATCATCACATACATCAGCCATTATGAAAAATTATCTGTTTTATGGTTATTCTGCTTTGCATAAGTCCGCCTGCATATCCGTCATTACTATATAATGCCCAATATCCAAGTTTTCTTATTAGCTACACAACTAGAAATCAACTTACGTGCTTCATTTATCAAATTTACTTCTTCCAGGTGAATTCACTTTACTTAACTTACCAGAAATTGAAAACAACAAGCAAAATATTCTTCACTCACCTTTGAAAAGTTGATACCATTATATTTTCCGTTAATTCACTTTCGAACTATGTTGAAATGAACTTGAGAACTTACAGGTGAAAATTACTGCAAAAATTTGACCGTTAATTTTCAGTTGCCACAAAAAATGTATCTGTCTGCATTGGTGCATTACTATATTATAGCATCTTATCCGACTGTTTATGTACCCTATGAGAATATCAATCACTTGAATTCATTATAAAAGATGAGCTGGAGTTTCCGTTCCTTTGCAACAACTTTTTCGTCATGGCCTTTTTGAAGATCGTCAAATTCTATTTGACCAACAGACCAAGGTTGTTGAAACCCAGCATCGAGTCTACAAAATCCTCACTCACTTCACTGTCACTTTCAGAATTCTCCGCGCACTCACTTGTTTTACCAACACGTTTAAATCCGAGATGATATTTCAATGTTGACGTGCTCTCGCGCCGATTGCCTATTTGCAACTGATTTTCTATCCTATTTAAACTTGCTTTGTTTTCACTTTTACTCCAGTTGAGTAATTGCTGTAGGTCTATAGCAAGGACTCCCACTACCAAATATTGCCGCTAGGTAGCGCTAAGCCAAGTCTGTACTGTCCAAGGTACTGTCCAGCGACCACATCAATCATAATACAAATTAATTTTGTATAATGTGGTCGCTGGTACTGTCATTCATTGTTAGGAATTTGAAACTGAGTCGTTGTGGACTAAACCATGTAATTTTTGTTCTTTTGATTGATTGTTTTCTCCTTAGCCTACGGTTTTCAATCTACTGTAAAGCACAAATAAATTGATTGATATCTCAATCAGTCATTTATTTATGGTTACATGTCGTAATTGGTAGAAATAGTAAATAATTTATCAATTTTGCTTCCATAACACAAAAAAACTATATAACATAAGATCAACCTTAAGACAAAAAGTATAAATAAAATAAAGTTAACATCAAAAGCTAGGATAAACTACAAATTATCATGTTATTGCAGAGAAATGAAACATATCAACTGTTATTACAAAACGTAAAATTTAATACAAACTTGAAAAATTAATCTCTTAGAATAAAAGTAGATAGATAAAGTAGGAAAATGAATAAGTAATAATGTACATTGTACAACATAGATACCTTGAAAAAGTATTATGCAAGATCTCGATGTAAATCCTTTCAGCTATTATAATCTCAATATTTGATTTAAAAATATCATTCCAATAGTTGACAATAGAAACTATTATTTACACATTTAGATAATCTGAAAAAATTTCAATGTCTATGGATATGGAGAATGGAGGTGCAGTGGTTTCAATATCAAAGTAAATAAGTGATTGGGCAATCTAACATACTCCTACCTTAAAAAAGTAAGATGGAAGATCTCCCTGCATATCCTTTCAGTTGTTTTTAAATAGTTCTTATCAGAATATCCAATATTTGACTTATAAATATTATTATTAAAAAAATTCGGTAGTTTACATAGAGATTATTATTCAAAGTAATTGAATATCAAAGTATTAAGTAAGTGATTTATTATTACAAAAATTAGTAATTTACATAGGAACTATTATTCAAAGTAATAAGTAAGTGATTGTACAACTTACCTTACAAAAAATATAATAAACGATATTCCATTATATTTTCCATAAATTACGTGATTTCCAATATTAATTTGTCAT
The DNA here is from genome assembly GCA_017141395.1 of Laodelphax striatellus. Classification (NCBI taxonomy): domain Eukaryota; kingdom Metazoa; phylum Arthropoda; class Insecta; order Hemiptera; family Delphacidae; genus Laodelphax; species Laodelphax striatellus. The sequence continues at coordinate 11,725 of CM029535.1, read as the reverse complement.
TGTATTTATGATGAGTCTGGAAAATAATTCAAAAGTGTAAAATAATGCCTCTGGAATAAAGTTATGATGATTCAGTGAATTTAACTTAATATCAAAGATAATAATCAATTAATTGTACAACAAATCTAATATAAGATGACGTTATTCAATTCAATTTTTGTAAAGCATTTATACGCTTTATGTCTTAACCAATTTTCATACCCATCAACTCACAAATCATGTAGCTGACCTCTACCTCTTGACCTCTCATGTAGATGAAGTTGTACTCTTTTAGTCAACTCTTCTTAAGTCACGACTAGCGCTACCTACCGGTGATATTTGCTACTCTGGTCTTTAGGAGTCATCGCTCTGAATGTCTAAGTTTGCTGTAGCACAGATAATGTATAATCATTATATCATATAATATAACATAATATAACATTAATATCTATTATCTATAATATAATCATAATACAGATAATATAGATTATACATTATCTGTATGCTACCAAAGTGGGGATAATAATCATTGAGGCATTTTTAAGGAGAAATTTCAAGAGGTCCTTTCAGACTAAAATTAGAGCAGGCCTATTACTTAGTCACTGATCTTAACCAAATCAGCATAACATATAGATAATATTAACTGAATTGAAATAATTCCATTCGAAATTTCTGAATATTCCTGAAATACTGAACGACTCTATCTGTTACTATTACCTTCAATTATTTTGATAATGATTTGTGATTTGAATTGAGTGATTACTCATCTGTTTTTATATGTTTCAGGTTGAGAAGATCCCCGCGATTGGCGTGAGTTTAAATCAAATATTTTTAATTTAATCTCATGAAATTCTACCTCTCAACATATTATTATATTAAGAATGAATTTGAGTTTTATAAAATCAACCTATCCACGACCAAATTTTAGAATATTTTGTCTATGATTCAAATTTATGCTCAAATAAAATTTTAAAGAGTTATGATCACACTAATCTCTGAAGGCTCGATTGAGATTGAATCAACCAAGTTTAACAAGCTTCTTCCATTACATTGTCAACTTATTTTTATTTTTATTATCTGATAAAATTTAACTGTACTTGAAATTCATTTTAATAGATTTTAATGGTAGTATTTAATGGTAGATTCATTGTGTTTTCATTAGTAAATAGCTTGTGTATTCCCCTATAATAATAGACTAGTTATGAAATGTTTTAAAAATGCTTCATCCTGCAGAGTTGGATGAATCAGTTGTGTTTTAACCGTCCACCTTGAAATGGAGGAATATTAATTGTAGGCCTAACAGTAGATCAATAAATGAATAGTCACAAGTTCATAATTTATTTTGATTTAATTCGTTATTTTAACAAGTCGTTGTTCCTTGTAGGGAGAGAAGACAGCAACAGCGCCAGGATTTTGAGGCGAATTGAAGAAGAAGGCGGGCGAGAATTGATCAAATGAGGCGGCTCGGCCTCATTGATGAGGAGGAGGAGGAAGTTGAGGAGAGAGAGCCGCCTCCTCAAAGGATACCAGACATCCGTCCTGAATGTAAGTAGAGTGGCTTTTCAATTCAATTTCAATTTCTTTATTTGCCACAATCTCACATGCTAATTAAATTGAGTTATTTCATCACCGGTCCGTCCAGTTCAGCACGTGCTGTGCATCATTACGATGGACCTATATTTATTGTAACTTTATTACTCTTGACACATTCTGTGTTGCTAAGCGAAAACTTGTGAATGTGACTTGTGAAAAAATAAAGTATCCCAACGAAAAACTGTAACATTGGAAATGAATCTAATAGAGATACTAATTACAGAAACTGTACAGTACAGTATCTGTAATACTAATCAACAACAAATAGAGTAGTGTATAATAGTGCTTAATGTCTCCTGAATTGGAGAAATATTCATTTTTGGCTTTTTGTTGTTTTTGCCTGTATAATAGACGACTCAGTTATCTGTTACATTTACATTCATCTGATGGCTTTTGTTAATTCATCAATACTTTTTCTCAAATTAACCAAGCTGTCTGTTGATTTTCTTAAGGTCATCTTCTCAGACTTGACTTTTATGTATTCTAAAAGTTCAGAATTTTCTTTCAGTGATTATGATCACCTTTAATACAGAGACTGTATTATCACAGTGTGGTCATTGTATGTCTCGCTTTTGGTTGGCTAGCTCGGCCAAATCCACCATAATTTTGCCAACTTGCATAATTTGCATTGAGAAAATGCTTGAATAAAATGTTATGTTAAGTGATACACTTCAACTCATAATGTGCATATATGCTAGTGTGATATTATAATTTCAATTCAAAAATTCTGTATAAGGGTAGAAAAATTTTTAATGTTAAAGTGATTTTCCCCAGTCATTCTCTTAAAGAAAGTTTGAAAAATGTGAATGGGTTCAAATTTTTCTGTGAGCCCATTCACAATTCAAAATATTACAAAAGTATGGAGGCGGTGGCGGCAGAAAGATGTTCAGAAACTTTGTTACGGGCCCTTGCAAACCAATGGCCACTGTGATTATACAGGCTCAGTAGCTAATTGAATTGAATCTATTTTATTTCTCGCTCATAGTGATGAAAATTAGTGGAAATGAGCTCAAATTGGATTGTCGTTTTCTTACAGATACAGAGGAGATTTAGTTTGGGGCCGAATGGGCAAAAGCCCATATATGCCCGCAAGTATCAACGACCCGGCAACAGGGACATGCCACATCCAAAGTAAGTTCACAATTATCTGTTTGCAATTTATTAACTCGTAAACGTGCCAGCAACCAAGTCATCGGGTGAAACGAAAGTACAGCAATATACATTTAATTTTACGCTTGGCAGAGATAGATAGAGATATTATTTCTATGCCATCGTACCCTACGGTCATCAGCAACGTCAAAAATAATCATCTCTCTATCTATCTAATTCTGAGCGTCAAATTAAATGAATCTGATTATAGAATAGAAGAGGATGATACCTATCATTCAGCTGGTCACTGGAGATCAAGAGTTCGATCTCCTCTCTCTTTCACTAAGAATTAAATTCAGCAATTTTGTGTCTTTTCTCAACATTTGCACCGCAAACCTCTACTTGGCTCTATTGTATATTTATCTCCAATTCTTTGTAGTTCTAATATTATCGGATGGTTGATTATTTCAGCATTCAATTCGTCTCGAAGGCATGCACATCAGATTGGAAGTGGGATACTCTCAATCATGTGATTTCAAATCTGGTATGAATGCCATGAATAATCGCGGTCTGATAATATTGAAACTATAAAGAATTAAAGATATATACAATGAAATATAAACGTTGCGGTGGTTCTATGCAGTTCTCGAGAAAAACAGCCTACATGAAAAATTTCTTAATTTAACATTTGAGAGATGGAAATCAAACTCTTGATCTGCAGTCACTTGGTGCAATCAGCTGGCTCACAACTTTGAATAGACTGATTACCTTGGATTGATGATCTGTGCATACATTATTATACAGTTATACATTTTATAATTATAATTGTTTATGATTATTATAACGCGAATTTGCTTCAAAGCCAGCGCAACAATATTATCATCTAAAAACATCGTTTATTAATAAAATATCAAGTCGAAACTGGCAGAAATGGCTTTGCGATCATTTTCAAGCCATGGATTGGTAACTCTATGCGATTCACTTATGTAACCTAATTTTTGTTTCGTTTTCAGTTTGCTAATGGTGTCGTCAGACAATTTTTTCAACTGCTGTGGCTCGGACGGCCGGACCAGCTGGTGGGCTTCTGCAATAGCTGATTTTGAACTTGGTCAAGGCCGTCCCTGGACAATTTGAGACAATTATTCGAGACGTGAGTAGATTATTCATTAATTAATTATTCATTCAATGTTTGACTACATGCTATTCACTAACTAGTAGTTCTGTGAACAGTAGACCTCACGCAGTTATCTAAAATCATGTTGCTCATTAATTTTATACAAAATATACAATCTATTGAAAATTGTTAAAAAAATTTAATTGCAATGAAATTTTGAAAATAAAATAATTCAATCAGAATTTCCTGAAATTTTTACTTATAAATAGTATTGAAGAAGAATTTCTATTTTTTTATCACAATATGTTCAGTTGAAACAGTTATGCGTTATAATGAAATTTTTTTAATTTTGTTGCAAAAAATTAAATGAAATATTGGAAATTTAAAAAAGATGTAGCGTTGTAAATGAATAACTCATTTTTCAATGCTTTTAAAAAAATTATTTTACAATTAATTAATAAAAATATTTGTATTATTAATATAAATTTATATTTCATTTTGTTAGGATCTTGATGAGTCTGTCCAAAGTGAGTAAATACTGATTTTATTTCAAATTATTCTATAATTGTGTCAATTTTTTTAATTTTGGTGAAAAATCAAAAGATAAAAAAAATTGTTGCCACCCAGAGCCGCAGTGAAGTCATAAAATATTTTATAAAGTTACATTCATTATTCTTGTAGCAGTAATAAAGTCTTTATTTTATCTATTGATGAATCCTTCATCAATATTCACAATATCTTCTATATTAAGTTTAACTTATTCATAAGTAAAAGAAGAAACAACTACAAAAAAATGAGATTGATAATTTTTTCTTTAATATATTCACCAAATTCAGAATTAGTAGGATGAATGAATGACTGTTTATTTTAACTGATGAATTAATGATTAAAATGAAAATATAATATGACAATTTATGATCACAATATTATTTTCAAATATTGATAAATATTATTTACCTTCATAATATTTTCTTTTTCATATTTTTATCTATAAACCAATTTTGATGCAAACTTTCATCAATAAAAACATAAATTTGATGAACATTAAAATTTTTCATACATCAAATAACATTTAAAAATTATTTATTTTTACAAAAAATTTCATTGATCATTTCTGGGTATCATCAAATTTTGATCAGGTTCAATTTTCTACTAAAACATTTGATTTTGAAAAATCTATAATAAATTATATGTTGTTTGAAATTTATACTCAATTTTATTTGTAAATGAACATTGTTTGTACATGCAATTTTTTTAATATTTTTAAGACAGATACTCATAAAATATAAATTTTTTGAAATTTTTCAGAAACATAACTACTAACAACTAATAATTTTATTTTTAAAAAATAACTTAAAACAAATGGCTCTGAATTCTTCTGTCAAAATTTATTTTTCATTGAAATTGATGTTTTCATTATTGACAAGAAAGATTATAATATTGGTAATCATTTGGATTTTTTCTTAATTTTATCAATGTCCATCTGGATGCTTAATTAAGAAAATGGATTCAAATAATATTTAATAATTCATTATCATTTATATAGAATTTTTCCAGGATTTTTCTTTGTACCAATCTTCAATAACAATAGTCATCAGACAAAAGGAAAAGTCAATTATTGAATTTTAATAATTAGATTGTTAATTGGTATTTTCATTCTGTTCAAAGAAGACATATAATATTTATTATTAGAATATTTTATCTTGCTAGAAATTAACCATCAATAATTGATTTATAAATAAATTTGAATTATTGTTTATAATTATTTTACAGCAAAAATTTGTTTTCTTCATTTATAATCAAACTGTATGCTTTCTACAATCTGAATAAATATTTTTGATTTAGAATAATATTGTTTTGATATTTCAAAATTTTGATCTGACATAGGATAGCACTGACTATTTGAAATTTGAAAACTATTTTGAAGCTTATTATCAAACAAATAATTTAATATTCAAAATAAAATTATTATTTATTTGTCTTCAAAGAAATTTTCAGAAGGAAATTTTGAATGTCTATATATCAAAGGTCTATCATCAAAAAATCTCAAAGCATTAGTCATCTGGACAAATCAATAGTTTGTCATACACTTTTGAATTTTATCTAGATTATTTATTTCAGATAATAAAAATTATATAATTTTTTATTATATCTTCTCAAAAAAATTTTCTTTTTGTGTCGATACTTGGTCAATATTAAGCTTATATTTAAAAACTCTATCTGATAGATGAATCATTTAATAATACTATTTTCCAAATAGAATAAATTTTCATTAAATTAACTTTAGATCATAATTTTATGCTCAAAATTATATTTCAGAAATTTAGCATTATATATCAGTTTATCATTCAGTTTGAAACATATTGTGTGTATTTTTCAATTTTTCTTTGAAATTCATTAAAAAAATTTCATCATTTCATTTATCAAAAATATCAACCGGGCATTCAAAATTGAAATAGAAAAGAATGTTGCATGCCACACCAATCTCAGCTCGCAATGAAATTTCGCAAATAGATTCAATAATGCAAGTCAAGGTTTTCTAACTCTATTTTGTCTGAAATTCCTTACTCACTATTCCTTACTAGAAAAACTATATCAGAGTGTTGTTATAGAAATAAATGTACAGTAACATTTTTTTAATGTCTGATATTGGACTTTTGATGATAATTAATCAAAACTCACTTATATTGGAGCAGTAGATCAAATGAAATATTTTGGCGTTTTTACTAATAGAAATTAAATAATTTTATTTGGATTAGAAATGCTAATATTTTTCTAGTAGCCATTTATATGATTATCTGACATGCTCTCAGCTGTTAGAACTTTCTATAATTGACAAAGTATATGCCCTGTAAATGTATTATTAATGTATTTACCGATTGTTTGAAATAGCTTCAATATGGCCTAACTTGGAGAGGTATTTACTTTGAAAATTCAAATTCATTCCTTGTACAAAAAGACTATTAAATGAAGTAATGGAGCGTGTTTAAAGAAAATAGTATAATTGTACACTATGATTTTGTCAAACAATTTAGCGTTCTAATCTTGAGATTTTAATGGTTGATTACTTACCTCCAGGAAATCCACATTTCTTTTTTACCAAGAGAGCTAGTATCTACAGTCTCCATAAATATTCTATTTATCGTAAATTTGCATTAGACTCGACATATTAAAACTCCTCTTCATTAGGACTGTATGATTCGCTCCATTGAATGTCTGATATTTTTTCATATTCGTAATCTAAAGTACATTGGAAATTTTTTTTAATCTTGAGATATCTAGCCTATATTAGTTTCAGGGTATTGAGTGTTTTATTAACTATAAAATGAGCAGCTATCTATAATTCCCATGTCCACCTTGGTCGATTTTGTGTGCTTCAACATGATCAGGCCAATGCTCAAGCATATGCAATTTTAGTCGCTGACAAAATCGACCAAGTTTGGACATGGAATAGATTACCTACCACTTTTCCCATTGTATTCAGATCTATTATTTGTATTTTATTAAAATGTGTATCAATGAATGAAATGTTTTTTTTTTTGTAGCAAAAAAATACAGCCGTAAATCGAAAGGCGAGAGTGCCACCCCCCAGGAGCCGCCTGCGGCAGATTTACGAACGGGGGGTGGCGGAGGCGGTGAGGGCGATCCAGGAGGCCGAAGTAGTTGTGCGCGCCTTCCTGGCCAATTATTAAGCCGCTCCCAGTAAGTCATTCATTTCTATTTCAGAACTGTCTTCATTGAGAGATCCTTTTCCTACCTAACTATTCACACCCTTCCTAATCGGATTCAAAGTAGACTTGACTACAAGCCAAAATATTTTGAATTACAATAATCCAAATTCAATGAAGACTGAGCATTTTTAATTTTTATTGCTTGAATGATGTCAATTCCAGAGGATTGAAATTGGGAATTTTGCTGGAAACTGATGCGTGGTACAATGATCACCCCAGAAAATCTGTAAATTTTGAGAGATATCTTGATTGATCTGTCATAAAATAGAGTCTATTTCAGCTGACGGTCTTGGATCAAACCGTTTAGTTTAGTGTATGCTTTTATAAACTCATTTCTGATGCACATACACACACTTTCATTTTCATACCTATCTATCCACACTTTATTTTCAACGCAATACTCGCTTTGACATTCAACTTTCAAAAGTCGATAAAAACATTATTTTGGGTCATTTTGCACAACAACCCATTATATGTTTTGCGATGATTCAATCACAAAGCCAACCTTCCTTAAATAAAGTAGTTTCTACAAAATTCAGTCTATTTAAAACCAATCTACTAATATTACAATGTATTTCAATAAGTTATTCTCATCTTAACTAATTGATACTTGAGAGAGAATTCAACAGGCTTTCGCCAGCAGATCTGTTCTTCTTCCAATATTTATGAAAAGTAATCGTAATGATAGGCTACACATCACATTCCGCACTGACACTTGTTTTGAATCCAAATTATTTCTGTAAATTATTATAATAATTCACGCAATCAATTGCGTAAATCGTGTTTGTGACATGGTGTTGACAGTATGTTTTTGTTTTTCAGGTTGGAGCGGCAAAAATCATCATCATCATCATCATCATCGTATAAGCATCCATCATCATCAAAGAACGTACGTAGCATCGTCTTGTCATCATCATCATCAGCATCACACAGCAGCAGCACCAGGAGGTTATTTTTAAGTTTATTTTATTTATTTTTCATTATAAGTTTTTTTAAATCACGTGCAAACAAAGCAATCAACTGTCCCGACTTATAAATAAGAAAGACATAATTTCAAGTCCTATTTATAATAATTATTATTATTAATATTTAATTTACCGCTCTTAACACAACAGTCCCTATATTTTGTGCTATTGCTTGCTGGCAGTTCCACTCCCCGATTTTAGTTTTCGATTAAGATATTTTTCGACGTCGGTTATCTTAGGGATTAGAGAAAGGGTATGAAGTAAAGTAGAACAAATGTTTTCAGTTAATCCGTCAGTTCATTTTACAAAATTTGAAGCTTCTCTAAAATGTCCAATATCGGGGGCATACTCAAAATTGTTTGATAAAATAGACAATTTACACTCCCAAAAGGTAGATTATCAATTTTAAACCAACATTTTTTCATATAATAATAATTTAAAGAATTTACTTCTATAAAACGCCATTTCAATTATTTTTAAACATTTTTGTTAGATTTGCTTGAGATAATGCAGACATGTTATACTTTCATAAATATTTTTGAGAGTTTTGATTCATATTATTTATTATATTATGTATTTTGTATTAGGTTATTGAAGGAAATACTAATTGAGAAATTATATAAAGAAAACTGCTATAATGGAATACAATCCTCAAGATTTCACATCATTCAAAGCTATAAAAATTAAACGTGCTTAGTCCTCATGGAAATTTTGTGTACAGCAATTCAAAACTATCTTTTGGCTTGTGGTGCATTATTTTCTCTTTAAATGAATAGTTGTCATTGAATATTCCTCTGGAGGAATCACTTCCCGAAAAAACTTTGTCCTCTTTCAGTTCTATTTTCATCCAAAACAAAAGCCTGAAATTTCAATTTTGAACTAAAATGCTTGGAAATTCAATGGCTACCATGGCCAGCAAATGAGATCAGTGTGCGATTCCAACTTAATATATATCCAAGAAACTAGTTTGAGTCTGATAGTCAGCATGATTTTGTTGCAGGTATAAAAATACTGCCTGTAACGGAACCGAATGAATCGAACAAGAAGAAAATCAATCAATAGATGTTCTACTCAACATCGCTTTGGAGTAGGCTAATGCGCTACAGCGCCTGCTGTCAATAGTTGAAGAACCTCAGAAAACCTTGAAGATTTTCCCTGAGCGATTCGGAATATCACGAAGATTATCTAATTGCAAGCCAAATCCACAAAGCAAGATGAGCCTTGAAAGCCAATGGAAGTATTGGTCGAATAAAAAAGATGGAAAAGGATGGAGGAAATTGACCTTAAGGATGAGCCAAGGCGATTCGACAATAAGAACCTAATAGAATTTATCAATAGAGTTCAATAATGACCTCCTGATGAAATGGAAAGGCGCAGATGTACCACCATCAGTAGAAAACTTGATCCGACCTTCTCTGTTCCCACCATCATGAAGTACGACGCATCACCTGTCACGACAATGAACAACATTATAGGGACGTCCGCATTGAAAATAACTTGACATTTTACTCAAGTTGAACTTTTTCCAAGTTGCTGGTGCCAGTGACACTTCTTGCAAGTCATCTTTGGCAGTGTTATTGTGGATATAATGTGGAGTTGCCAATTTTGTATCAGTGTTTGCGAATAGAGAGTGCAGTGTACAGTGTGTTTGTATCAGTGTGAAATGAGTTCTGCGAATAGTGGTAGTTTTAAGAATGACTGTCAAATGTATCATTAGTCATATTAAGACAACAAGATTAGTCACGTTTCGTCACAGTAATTCACATAGTTTATGCGAAGCAGCAACCCACCGATGCAATGACCACCGGTGTGTGTTGCTTCATTAGCAACTTTGTGAAGTACTGTGACTAAACGTGACTAATCTTGTCTTGTCTTGACTAACCGGTATACGCCTAGCCTAAGTGAATGATTCAAATTCGAATTCAAATATCACGGGTGGAAATTATTCCGGCTAAAAACGACTGATGGTCAAAACTCCGTATGTTTTTCAATTCTAAAGAAGTAACACGTTATTCATTTCTCAGCTATATTAGTTTTCAAATTAACTTTGAAATTCTATACTTAGATTTTCATAAAATTAAGATTCCAGAAGCTCGATGCATTTTATTAAGCCACAGAGCTTGAAACTCCACAAGTTGTAGTCACTTTTTTCTATATCTTTTAACTATTTCATCTGGTTGATATATGTTTGAACAGTAGGCTAATCATTTAATGAAAGAATTCGATATAATTTCACAATAATAATAGCCTACTGATCCTTCTAATCTCAATTATTTCTCATTTGTGCTGTTCCCCTATTTTATACCTTTAGTGAATTTTAATATCAAATTTGACTTATTTTCTTCAAAATCCATATTAGTATTGTATTTAATGATGTCTCTTCATACCTATCTCTTATAAGCTTCATATCGTCGTTTTCATTACTGATGGAAACTGTTTGGAAAAGTTCAAAGCTTTCCCACTTGGCCGTGGAATGAAACAGTGGAGTTTTGTAACTTGGATAGGTTCTCTCTCTTTTCAACTAAGTCCTTGAGTCCTGAGTACCGTCCCTAACTCGGCAGTTTGATAGAATACAGCAGGGTGCAGTGTCTCACTCTGATTGAAAATGTCGATGTATCGAATAAAAATATTGATACTACTGAATGAAAAGTATCGAAGTTTTTTCATGCCGGTACCTATGTTGTTCTCCTCATTGTTGTAACTTGTACTCGCACCTTTAATGTTGAGATTGGTCTGCTGCTCTGATAAGATTCTAGCTCTGAGTTTGTCTTTTGCATCCTCAGTTAATGTTCACGATCGTTCTCAAAGTCTGTTGAAGCTTCATTGTGAATCACCAACTTCGACTGTATTTTATCGTTCTTTTCATGCAGTTTTCCAATGTTTTCGACTTTGATTTTTTATTAAAGTTTTTATTGCTGTTGTCACAAAGGTTGCAGATATAATATTAATTCCATCTTCAATAAGACTCAGTTGTTTTATCAAATAATTTCAGTGGTAATGCAATATTAGTGGGCCACTTGTTTAGAGGGCGGTGTTAGGGAAGGGGTTTGGTGGTGGTGTGGGGGGGGGGGGGCGCCGCTGGTGACGTCACACAGTGGACTGAGTCCAGGCGCCGGCCGGCGTCGCTCTCTCATTCTGACTGCAAAGTGCTCTCGAGGTGCAATCAGTCACTTAGTCGCGGCGCAAGGGCGGCCCGATCCCGCTACATACACATCAACTCAACTCCAGCCGATATTATTGCACTCACGTTCATC
>CM029534.1:42577413-42735337 GCA_017141395.1 Laodelphax striatellus | reverse complement strand
ATGGATTGTTTTATATAGTTGGCTTTGTAATAATCAAATAATGATGTTTGTGCCAAATTCAACAATATTCTAGTCCAATCAAATTATTGAATACATAACTCCCCTTTCCTCCTCATTTGTATCCTGTTCATGTATCATCTTCCTCTTAGGTGGGTGTAGGTAGCTCTCATTTCATGGATTGTCTAATATAGGCGGGTTCGTAATAATCAGATAATGGTGCCCATGCCATTTTTAACAATATTTCAGTCCATTCAAATAATAGAATACATTACTCTTGTCTCCTTCTCGTTTTTTTCCTTTTTCTGTTCATTTTTGCATATTCTTCCCCCCAGAAGGCTGTAGGCAGGTCTCTATTTATGTATTGTTCAATATAGCTATGTAAGAATCAAATAATGATGATTATGACGAATTTAACAATATTCTAGTCCAATCAAATTATTGAATACATAACTCCCCTTTCCTCCTCATTTGTATCCTGTTCATGTATCATCTTCCTCTTAGGTGGCTGTAGGTAGATCTCATTTCATGGATTGTCTAATATAGCTGGCTTAGTAATAATCAGATAATGGTGCTCATGCCATTTTTAACAATATTCCAGTCCAATCAAATAATAGAATACATTCCTCTTCCCTTCTCGTTTTAATCCTTTTTCTGTTCATTTTTGCAAATTCTTCCTCCCAGAAGCCTGTAGGCAGACCTCTTTTTATGGATTGTTCTATATAGTTGGCTATGTAATAATCAAATAATGATGTTTGTGCCAAATTTAACAATATTTCAGTCTAACCAAATTATTGAATACATTACTCCCCTTTCCTTCTCATTTTTATCCTGTTCATGCATCATCTTCCTTTTAGGTGGCTGTAGGCAGTACTCATTTCATGGATTGTCTAATATAGCTGGCTTAGTACTAATCAGATAATGGTGCTCATGCCATTTTTAACAATATTCCAGTCCATTCAAATAATAGAATACATTACTCTTGTCTCCTTCTCGTTTTATTCCTTTTTCTGTTCATTTTTGCATATTCTTCCCCCCAGAAGGCTGTAGTGAGATCTCTTTTCATGGATTATTCAATATAGTTGGCTATGTAATAATCAAATAATGATGTTTGTGCCAGATTTAATAATATTTCAGTCCAATCAAATTATTGAATACATTACTCTCCTTTCCTTCTCATTTTTATCCTGTTCATGCATCATCTTCCTCTTAGGTGGCTGTAGGTAGATCTCATTTCATGGATTGTCTAATATAGCTGGCTTAGTAATAATCAGATAATGGTGCTCATGCCATTTTTAACAATATTCCAGTCCATTCAAATAATAGAATACATTACTCTTGTCTCCTTCTCGTTTTATTCCTTTTTCTGTTCATTTTTGCATATTCTTCCTCCCAGAAGGCTGTAGGCAGACCTCTTTTTATGGATTGTTCTATATAGTTGGCTTTGTAATAATCAAATAATGATGTTTGTGCCAAATTTAACAATATTTCAGTCCAACCAAATTATGGAATACATTACTCCCCTTTCCTTCTCATTTTTATCCTGTTCATGCATCATCTTCCTTTTAGGTGGCTGTAGGCAGTACTCATTTCATGGATTGTCTAATATAGCTGGCTTAGTACTAATCAGATAATGGTGCTCATGCCATTTTTAACAATATTCCAGTCCATTCAAATAATAGAATACATTACTCTTGTCTCCTTCTCGTTTTATTCCTTTTTCTGTTCATTTTTGCATAATTTTCCTCCCAGAAGGCTGTAGGCAGGTCTCTATTTATGTATTGTTCAATATAGCTGGCTATGTAATAATCAAATAATGATGTTTGTGCCAAATTTAACAATATTTCAGTCCAACCAAATTATGGAATACATTACTCCCCTTTCCTTCTCATTTTTATCTTGTTCATGCATCATCTTCCTTTTAGGTGGCTGTAGGCAGTACTCATTTCATGGATTGTCTAATATAGCTGGCTTAGTACTAATCAGATAATGGTGCTCATGCCATTTTTAACAATATTCCAGTCCATTCAAATAATAGAATACATTACTCTTGTCTCCTTCTCGTTTTATTCCTTTTTCTGTTCATTTTTGCATAATTTTCCTCCCAGAAGGCTGTAGGCAGGTCTCTATTTATGTATTGTTCAATATAGCTGGCTATGTAATAATCAAATAATGATGATTATGCCAAATTTAACAATATTCTAGTCCAATCAAATTATTGAATACATAACTCCCCTTTCCTCCTCATTTGTATCCTGTTCATATCATCTTCCTCTTAGGTGGGTGTAGGTAGCTCTCATTTCATGGATTGTCTAATATAGCTGGCTTAGTAATAATCAGATAATGGTGCTCATGCCATTTTTAACAATATTTCAGTCCATTCAAATAATAGAATACATTACTCTTGTCTCCTTCTCGTTTTATTCCTTTTCTGTTCATTTTGCATATTCTTCCCCCAGAAGGCTGTAGGCAGATCTCTTTTCATGGATTATTCAATATAGTTGGCTATGTAATAATCAAATAATGATGTTTGTGCCAAATTTAACAATATTTCAGTCCAATCAAATTATTGAATACATTACTCTTTTCCTTCCTCATTTTTATCCTGTTCATGCATCATCTTCCTCTTAGGTGGCTGTAGGTAGATCTCATTTCATGGATTGTCTAATATAGCTGGCTTAGTAATAATCAGATAATGGTGCTCATGCCATTTTTACAATATTCCAGTCCAATCAAATAATAGAATACATTCCTCTTCTCTCCTTCTCGTTTTAATCCTTTTTCTGTTCATTTTTGCAAATTCTTCCTCCCAGAAGCCTGTAGGCAGACCTCTTTTTATGGATTGTTCTATATAGTTGGCTATGTAATAATCAAATAATGATGTTTGTGCCAAATTTAACAATATTTCAGTCCAACCAAATTATGGAATACATTACTCCCTTTCCTTCTCATTTTATCCTGTTCATGCATCATCTTCCTTTTAGGTGGCTGTAGGCAGTACTCATTTCATGGATTGTCTAATATAGCTGGCTTAGTACTAATCAGATAATGGTGCTCATGCCATTTTTAACAATATTCCAGTCCATTCAAATAATAGAATACATTACTCTTGTCTCCTTCTCGTTTTATTCCTTTTTCTGTTCATTTTTGCATAATTTTCCTCCCAGAAGGCTGTAGGCAGGTCTCTATTTATGTATTGTTCAATATAGCTGGCTATGTAATAATCAAATAATGATGATTATGCCAAATTTAACAATATTCTAGTCCAATCAAATTATTGAATACATAACTCCCCTTTCCTCCTCATTTGTATCCTGTTCATGTATCATCTTCCTCTTAGGTGGGTGTAGGTAGCTCTCATTTCATGGATTGTCTAATATAGCTGGCTTAGTAATAATCAGATAATGGTGCTCATGCCATTTTTAACAATATTTCAGTCCATTCAAATAATAGAATACATTACTCTTGTCTCCTTCTCGTTTTATTCCTTTTTCTGTTCATTTTTGCATAATTTTCCCCCCAGAAGGCTGTAGTGAGATCTCTTTCATGGATTATTCAATATAGTTGGCTATGTAATAATCAAATAATGATGTTTGTGCCAGATTTAATAATATTTCAGTCCAATCAAATTATTGAATACATTACTCCCCTTTCCTTCTCATTTTTATCCTGTTCATGCATCATCTTCCTCTTAGGTGGCTGTAGGTAGATCTCATTTCATGGATTGTCTAATATAGCTGGCTTAGTAATAATCAGATAATGGTGCTCATGCCATTTTCAACAATATTCCAGTCCATTCAAATAATAGAATACATTACTCTTGTCTCCTTCTCGTTTTATTCCTTTTTCTGTTCATTTTTGCATAATTTTCCTCCCAGAAGGCTGTAGGCAGGTCTCTATTTATGGATTGTTCAATATAGTTGGCTATGTAATAATCAAATAATGATGTTTGTGCCAAATTTAACAATATTTCAGTCTAACCAAATTATTGAATACATTACTCCCCTTTCCTTCTCATTTTTATCCTGTTCATGCATCATCTTCCTCTTAGGTGGGTGTAGGTAGCTCTCATTTCATGGATTGTCTAATATAGCTGGCTTAGTAATAATCAGATAATGGTGCTCATGCCATTTTTAACAATATTTCAGTCCATTCAAATAATAGAATACATTACTCTTGTCTCCTTCTCGTTTTATTCCTTTTTCTGTTCATTTTTGCATATTCTTCCCCCCAGAAGGCTGTAGTGAGATCTCTTTTCATGGATTATTCAATATAGTTGGCTATGTAATAATCAAATAATGATGTTTGTGCCAGATTTAATAATATTTCAGTCCAATCAAATTATTGAATACATAACTCCCCTTTCCTCCTCATTTGTATCCTGTTCATGTATCATCTTCCTCTTAGGTGGCTGTAGGTAGATCTCATTTCATGGATTGTCTAATATAGCTGGCTTAGTAATAATCAGATAATGGTGCTCATGCCATTTTTAACAATATTCCAGTCCAATCAAATAATAGAATACATTCCTCTTCTCTCCTTCTCGTTTTAATCCTTTTTCTGTTCATTTTTGCATATTCTTCCTCCCAGAAGGCTGTAGGCAGACCTCTTTTTATGGATTGTTCTATATAGTTGGCTATGTAATAATCAAATAATGATGTTTGTGCCAAATTTAACAATATTTCAGTCTAACCAAATTATTGAATACATTACTCCCCTTTCCTTCTCATTTTTATCCTGTTCATGCATCATCTTCCTTTTAGGTGGCTGTAGGCAGTACTCATTTCATGGATTGTCTAATATAGCTGGCTTAGTACTAATCAGATAATGGTGCTCATGCCATTTTTAACAATATTCCAGTCCAATCAAATAATAGAATACATTCCTCTTCTCTCCTTCTCGTTTTAATCCTTTTTCTGTTCATTTTTGCAAATTCTTCCTCCCAGAAGCCTGTAGGCAGACCTCTTTTTATGGATTGTTCTATATAGTTGGCTATGTAATAATCAAATAATGATGTTTGTGCCAAATTTAACAATATTTCAGTCTAACCAAATTATTGAATACATTACTACCCTTTCCTTCTCATTTTTATCCTGTTCATGCATCATCTTCCTTTTAGGTGGCTGTAGGCAGTACTCATTTCATGGATTGTCTAATATAGCTGGCTAAGTACTAATCAGATAATGGTGCTCATGCCATTTTTAACAATATTTCAGTCCATTTAAATAATAGAATACATTACTGTCCTTTCCTTCTTGTGGCTATCCTTTTTCTGTTCATTTTTGCATAATTTTCCTCCCAGAAGGCTGTAGGCAGGTCTCTATTTATGTATTGTCTAATATAGCTGGCTTAGTAATAATCAGATAATGGTGCTCATGCCATTTTTAACAATATTTCAGTCCATTCAAATAATAGAATACATTACTCTTGTCTCCTTCTCGTTTTATTCCTTTTTCTGTTCATTTTTGCATATTCTTCCCCCCAGAAGGCTGTAGTGAGATCTCTTTTCATGGATTATTCAATATAGTTGGCTATGTAATAATCAAATAATGATGTTTGTGCCAGATTTAATAATATTTCAGTCCAATCAAATTATTGAATACATTACTCTCCTTTCCTTCTCATTTTTATCCTGTTCATGCATCATCTTCCTCTTAGGTGGCTGTAGGTAGATCTCATTTCATGGATTGTCTAATATAGCTGGCTTAGTAATAATCAGATAATGGTGCTCATGCCATTTTTAACAATATTCCAGTCCAATCAAATAATAGAATACATTCCTCTTCTCTCCTTCTCGTTTTAATCCTTTTTCTGTTCATTTTTGCATATCCTTCCTCCCAGAAGGCTGTAGGCAGACCTCTTTTTATGGATTGTTCTATATAGTTGGCTTTGTAATAATCAAATAATGATGTTTGTGCCAAATTTAACAATATTTCAGTCTAACCAAATTATTGAATACATTACTCCCCTTTCCTTCTCATTTTTATCCTGTTCATGCATCATCTTCCTTTAGGTGGCTGTAGGCAGTACTCATTTCATGGATTGTCTAATATAGCTGGCTTAGTACTAATCAGATAATGGTGCTCATGCCATTTTTAACAATATTCCAGTCCATTCAAATAATAGAATACATTACTCTTGTCTCCTTCTCGTTTTATTCCTTTTTCTGTTCATTTTGCATAATTTTCCTCCCAGAAGGCTGTAGGCAGGTCTCTATTTATGTATTGTTCAATATAGCTGTCTATGTAATAATCAAATAATGATGATTATGCCAAATTTAACAATATTCTAGTCCAATCAAATTATTGAATACATAACTACCCTTTCCTCCTCATTTGTATCCTGTTCATGTATCATCTTCCTCTTAGGTGGGTGTAGGTAGCTCTCATTTCATGGATTGTCTAATATAGCTGGCTTAGTAATAATCAGATAATGGTGCTCATGCCATTTTTAACAATATTTCAGTCCATTCAAATAATAGAATACATTACTCTTGTCTCCTTCTCGTTTTATTCCTTTTTCTGTTCATTTTTGCATATTCTTCCCCCCAGAAGGCTGTAGTGAGATCTCTTTTCATGGATTATTCAATATAGTTGGCTATGTAATAATCAAATAATGATGTTTGTGCCAAATTTAACAATATTTCAGTCCAATCAAATTATTGAATACATAACTCCCCTTTCCTCCTCATTTGTATCCTGTTCATGTATCATCTTCCTCTTAGGTGGGTGTAGGTAGCTCTCATTTCATGGATTGTCTAATATAGCTGGCTTAGTAATAATCAGATAATGGTGCTCATGCCATTTTTAACAATATTCCAGTCCATTCAAATAATAGAATACATTCCTCTTCTCTCCTTCTCGTTTTAATCCTTTTTCTGTTCATTTTTGCATATTCTTCCTCCCAGAAGGCTGTAGGCAGACCTCTTTTCATGGATTATTCAATATAGTTGGCTATGTTATAATCAAATAATGATGTTTGTGCCAAATTTAACAATATTTCAGTCCAATCAAATTATTGAATACATAACTCCCCTTTCCTCCTCATTTTTATCCTGTTCATGCATCATCTTCCTTTTAGGTGGCTGTAGGCAGTACTCATTTCATGGATTGTCTAATATAGCTGGCTTAGTACTAATCAGATAATGGTGCTCATGCCATTTTTAACAATATTCCAGTCCATTCAAATAATAGAATACATTACTCTTGTCTCCTTCTCGTTTTATTCCTTTTTCTGTTCATTTTTGCATAATTTTCCTCCCAGAAGGCTGTAGGCAGGTCTCTATTTATGTATTGTTCAATATAGCTGGCTATGTAATAATCAAATAATGATGATTATGCCAAATTTAACAATATTCTAGTCCAATCAAATTATTGAATACATAACTCCCCTTCCTCCTCATTTGTATCCTGTTCATGTATCATCTTCCTCTTAAATGGCTGTAGGTAGATCTCATTTCATGGATTGTCTAATATAGCTGGCTTGTAATAATCAGATAATGGTGCTCATGCCATTTTATCAATATTCCAGTCCATTCAAATAATAGAATACATTACTCTTGTCTCCTTCTCGTTTTATTCCTTTTTCTGTTCATTTTGCAAATTCTTCCTCCCAGAAGGCTGTAGGCAGATCTCTTTTATGGATTGTTCAATATAGTTGGCTATGTAATAATCAAATAATGATGTTTGTGCCAAATTTAACAATATTTCAGTCCAACCAAATTATTGAATACATTACTCCCTTTCCTTCTCATTTTTATCCTGTTCATGCATCATCTTCCTTTTAGGTGGCTGTAGGCAGTACTCATTTCATGGATTGTCTAATATAGCTGGCTTAGTAATAATCAGATAATGGTGCTCATGCCATTTTAACAATATTCCAGTCCATTCAAATAATAGAATACATTACCTTGTCTCCTTCTCGTTTTAATCCTTTTTCTGTTCATTTTTGCATATTCTTCCTCCCAGAAGACTGTAGGCAGACCTCTATTTATGTATTGTTCAATATAGCTGGCTATGTAATAATCAAATAATGGTGCTCATGCCATTTTTAACAATATTTCAGTCCATTCAAATAATAGAATACATTACTCTTGTCTCCTTCTCGTTTTATTCCTTTTTCTGTTCATTTTTGCAAATTCTTCCTCCCAGAAGGCTGTAGTAGAATCTCTTTCATGGATTATTCAATATAGTTGGCTATGTAATAATCAAATAATGATGTTTATGCCAGATTTAATAATATTTCAGTCCAATCAAATTATTGAATACATTACTCTCCTTTCCTTCTCATTTTATCCTGTTCATGCATCATCTTCCTTAGGTGGCTGTAGGTAGATCTCATTTCATGGATTGTCTAATATAGCTGGCTTAGTAATAATCAGATAATGGTGCTCATGCCATTTTTAACAATATTCCAGTCCAATCAAATAATAGAATACATTACTCTTCTCTCCTTCTCGTTTTAATCCTTTTTCTGTTCATTTTTGCATATTCTTCCTCCCAGAAGGCTGTAGGCAGACCTCTTTTTATGGATTGTTCTATATAGTTGGCTTTGTAATAATCAAATAATGATGTTTGTGCCAAATTTAACAATATTTCAGTCCAACCAAATTATGGAATACATTACTCCCCTTTCCTTCTCATTTTTATCTTGTTCATGCATCATCTTCCTTTTAGGTGGCTGTAGGCAGTACTCATTTCATGGATTGTCTAATATAGCTGGCTTAGTACTAATCAGATAATGGTGCTCATGCCATTTTTAACAATATTCCAGTCCATTCAAATAATAGAATACATTACTCTTGTCTCCTTCTCGTTTTATTCCTTTTTCTGTTCATTTTTGCATAATTTTCCTCCCAGAAGGCTGTAGGCAGGTCTCTATTTATGTATTGTTCAATATAGCTGGCTATGTAATAATCAAATAATGATGATTATGCCAAATTTAACAATATTCTAGTCCAATCAAATTATTGAATACATAACTCCCCTTTCCTCCTCATTTGTATCCTGTTCATGTATCATCTTCCTCTTAGGTGGGTGTAGGTAGCTCTCATTTCATGGATTGTCTAATATAGCTGGCTTAGTAATAATCAGATAATGGTGCTCATGCCATTTTTAACAATATTTCAGTCCATTCAAATAATAGAATACATTACTCTTGTCTCCTTCTCGTTTTATTCCTTTTTCTGTTCATTTTTGCATATTCTTCCCCCCAGAAGGCTGTAGTGAGATCTCTTTTCATGGATTATTCAATATAGTTGGCTATGTAATAATCAAATAATGATGTTTGTGCCAAATTTAACAATATTTCAGTCCAATCAAATTATTGAATACATTACTCCTTTTTCCTCCTCATTTTTATCCTGTTCATGCATCATCTTCCTCTTAGGTGGCTGTAGGTAGATCTCATTTCATGGATTGTCTAATATAGCTGGCTTAGTAATAATCAGATAATGGTGCTCATGCCATTTTTAACAATATTCCAGTCCAATCAAATAATAGAATACATTCCTCTTCTCTCCTTCTCGTTTTAATCCTTTTTCTGTTCATTTTTGCATATTCTTCCTCCCAGAAGGCTGTAGGCAGACCTCTTTTTATGGATTGTTCTATATAGTTGGCTTTGTAATAATCAAATAATGATGTTTGTGCCAAATTTAACAATATTTCAGTCCAATCAAATTATTGAATACATTACTCCCCTTTCCTTCTCATTTTTATCCTGTTCATGCATCATCTTCCTTTTAGGTGGCTGTAGGCAGTACTCATTTCATGGATTGTCTAATATAGCTGGCTTAGTAATAATCAGATAATGGTGCTCATGCCATTTTTAACAATATTCCAGTCCATTCAAATAATAGAATACATTACTCTTGTCTCCTTCTCGTTTTATTCCTTTTTCTGTTCATTTTTGCATAATTTTCCTCCCAGAAGGCTGTAGGCAGGTCTCTATTTATGTATTGTTCAATATAGCTGGCTTTGTACTAATCAGATAATGGTGCTCATGCCATTTTTAACAATATTTCAGTCCATTCAAATAATAGAATACATTACTCTTGTCTCCTTCTCGTTTTATTCCTTTTTCTGTTCATTTTTGCATATTCTTCCCCCCAGAAGGCTGTAGTGAGATCTCTTTTCATGGATTATTCAATATAGTTGGCTATGTAATAATCAAATAATGATGTTTGTGCCAAATTTAACAATATTTCAGTCCAATCAAATTATTGAATACATAACTCCCCTTCCTTCTCATTTTTATCCTGTTCATGCATCATCTTCCTCTTAGGTGGCTGTAGGTTCTCATTTCATGGATTGTCTAATATAGCTGGCTTAGTAATAATCAGATAATGGTGCTCATGCCATTTTAACAATATTTCAGTCCATTCAAATAATAGAATACATTACTCTTGTCTCCTTCTCGTTTTATTCCTTTTTCTGTTCATTTTGCATATTCTTCCCCAGAAGGCTGTAGGCAGATCTCTTTTATGGATTGTTCTATAGTTGGCTATGTAATAATCAAATAATGATGTTTGTGCCAAATTTAACAATATTTCAGTCCAATCAAATTATTGAATACATTACTCCCCTTTCCTTCTCATTTTTATCCTGTTCATGCATCATCTTTCTTTAAGGTGGCTGTCGGGATTACTCATTTCATGGATTGTCTAATATAGCTGGCTTAGTACTAATCAGATAATGGTGCTCATGCCATTTTTAACAATATTCCAGTCCATTCAAATAATAGAATACATTACTCTTGTCTCCTTCTCGTTTTATTCCTTTTTCTGTTCATTTTTGCATATTCTTCCTCCCAGAAGGCTGTAGGCAGGTCTCTATTTATGTATTGTTCAATATAGCTGGCTATGTAATAATCAAATAATGATGATTATGCCAAATTTAACAATATTCTAGTCCAATCAAATTATTGAATACATAACTCCCCTTTCCTCCTCATTTGTATCCTGTTCATGTATCATCTTCCTCTTAGGTGGCTGTAGGTAGATCTCATTTCATGGATTGTCTAATATAGCTGGCTTAGTAATAATCAGATAATGGTGCTCATGCCATTTTTAACAATATTTCAGTCCATTCAAATAATAGAATACATTACTCTTGTCTCCTTCTCGTTTTATTCCTTTTTCTGTTCATTTTTGCATATTCTTCCCCCCAGAAGGCTGTAGTGAGATCTCTTTTCATGGATTATTCAATATAGTTGGCTATGTAATAATCAAATAATGATGTTTGTGCCAGATTTAATAATATTCTAGTCCAATCAAATCATTGAATACATAACTCCCCTTTCCTCCTCATTTGTATCCTGTTCATGTATCATCTTCCTCTTAGGTGGCTGTAGGTAGATCTCATTTCATGGATTGTCTAATATAGCTGGCTTAGTAATAATCAGATAATGGTGCTCATGCCATTTTTAACAATATTTCAGTCCATTCAAATAATAGAATACATTACTCTTGTCTCCTTCTCGTTTTATTCCTTTTTCTGTTCATTTTTGCATATTCTTCCCCCCAGAAGGCTGTAGTGAGATCTCTTTTCATGGATTATTCAATATAGTTGGCTATGTAATAATCAAATAATGATGTTTGTGCCAAATTTAACAATATTTCAGTCCAATCAAATTATTGAATACATTACTCCCCTTTCCTTCTCATTTTTATCCTGTTCATGCATCATCTTCCTTTTAGGTGGCTGTAGGCAGTACTCATTTCATGGATTGTCTAATATAGCTGGCTTAGTACTAATCAGATAATGGTGCTCATGCCATTTTTAACAATATTCCAGTCCATTCAAATAATAGAATACATTACTCTTGTCTCCTTCTCGTTTTATTCCTTTTTCTGTTCATTTTTGCATATCCTTCCTCCCAGAAGGCTGTAGGCAGGTCTCTATTTATGTATTGTTCAATATAGCTGGCTATGTAATAATCAAATAATGATGATTATGCCAAATTTAACAATATTTCAGTCCAATCAAATTATTGAATACATTACTCCCCTTTCCTTCTCATTTTTATCCTGTTCATGCATCATCTTCCTCTCAGGTGGCTGTAGGTAGATCTCATTTCATGGATTGTCTAATATAGCTGGCTCAGTAATAATCAGATAATGGTGCTCATGCCATTTTAACAATATTTCAGTCCATTCAAATAATAGAATACATTACTCTTTCTCCTTCTCGTTTTATTCCTTTTCTGTTCATTTTGCATAATTTTCCTCCCAGAAGGCTGTAGGCAGGTCTCTATTTATGTATTGTTCAATATAGCTGGCTATGTAATAATCAAATAATGATGATTATGCCAAATTTAACAATATTCTAGTCCAATCAAATCATTGAATACATAACTCCCCCTTCCTCCTCATTTGTATCCTGTTCATGTATCATCTTCCTCTTAGGTGGGCCTAGGTACCTCTCATCTCATGGATTGTCTAATATAGCTCCCTTAGTAATAATCAGATAATGGTGCTCATGCCATTTTAACAATATTTCAGTCCATTCAAATAATAGAATACATTACTCTTGTCTCCTTCTCGTTTTATTCCTTTTCTGTTCATTTTTGCATATTCTTCCCCCCAGAAGGCTGTAGTGAGATCTCTTTTCATGGATTATTCAATATAGTTGGCTATGTAATAATCAAATAATGATGTTTGTGCCAGATTTAATAATATTTCAGTCCAATCAAATTATTGAATACATTACTCTCCTTTCCTTCTCATTTTTATCCTGTTCATGCATCATCTTCCTCTTAGGTGGCTGTAGGTAGATCTCATTTCATGGATTGTCTAATATAGCTGGCTTAGTAATAATCAGATAATGGTGCTCATGCCATTTTTAACAATATTCCAGTCCATTCAAATAATAGAATACATTACTCTTGTCTCCTTCTCGTTTTATTCCTTTTTCTGTTCATTTTTGCATAATTTTCCTCCCAGAAGGCTGTAGGCAGGTCTCTATTTATGTATTGTTCAATATAGCTGGCTATGTAATATTCAAATAATGATGATTATGCCAAATTTAACAATATTTCAGTCTAACCAAATTATTGAATACATTACTACCCTTTCCTTCTCATTTTTATCCTGTTCATGCATCATCTTCCTTTTAGGTGGCTGTAGGCAGTACTCATTTCATGGATTGTCTAATATAGCTGGCTAAGTACTAATCAGATAATGGTGCTCATGCCATTTTTAACAATATTTCAGTCCATTTAAATAATAGAATACATTACTGTCCTTTCCTTCTTGTGGCTATCCTTTTTCTGTTAATTTTGGAATAATTTTCCTCCCAGAAGGCTGTAGGCAGGTCTCTATTTATGTATTGTTCAATATAGCTGGCTATGTAATAATCAAATAATGATGATTATGCCAAATTTAACAATATTCTAGTCCAATCAAATTATTGAATACATTACTCTCCTTTCCTTCTCATTTTTATCCTGTTCATGCATCATCTTCCTCTTAGGTGGCTGTAGGTAGATCTCATTTCATGGATTGTCTAATATAGCTGGCTTAGTAATAATCAGATAATGGTGCTCATGCCATTTTTAACAATATTTCAGTCCATTCAAATAATAGAATACATTACTCTTGTCTCCTTCACGTTTTATTCCTTTTTCTGTTCATTTTTGCATATTCTTCCCCCCAGAAGGCTGTAGTGAGATCTCTTTTCATGGATTATTCAATATAGTTGGCTATGTAATAATCAAATAATGATGTTTGTGCCAGATTTAATAATATTCTAGTCCAATCAAATCATTGAATACATAACTCCCCTTTCCTCCTCATTTGTATCCTGTTCATGTATCATCTTCCTCTTAGGTGGCTGTAGGTAGATCTCATTTCATGGATTGTCTAATATAGCTGGCTTAGTAATAATCAGATAATGGTGCTCATGCCATTTTTAACAATATTCCAGTCCAATCAAATAATAGAATACATTCCTCTTCTCTCCTTCTCGTTTTAATCCTTTTTCTGTTCATTTTTGCAAATTCTTCCTCCCAGAAGCCTGTAGGCAGACCTCTTTTTATGGATTGTTCTATATAGTTGGCTATGTAATAATCACATAATGATGTTTGTGCCAAATTTAACAATATTTCAGTCCAATCAAATTATTGAATACATTGCTCTCCTTCCCTTCTCATTTTTATCCTGTTCATGCATCATCTTCCTCTTAGGTGGCTGTAGGCAGTACTCATTTCATGGATTGTCTAATATAGCTGGCTTAGTAATAATCAGATAATGGTGCTCATGCCATTTTTAACAATATTTCAGTCCATTCAAATAATAGAATACATTACTCTTGTCTCCTTCTCGTTTTATTCCTTTTTCTGTTCATTTTTGCATATTCTTCCCCCCAGAAGGCTGTAGTGAGATCTCTTTTCATGGATTATTCAATATAGTTGGCTATGTAATAATCAAATAATGATGTTTGTGCCAGATTTAATAATATTTCAGTCCAATCAAATTATTGAATACATTACTCTCCTTTCCTTCTCATTTTTATCCTGTTCATGCATCATCTTCCTCTTAGGTGGCTGTAGGCAGTACTCATTTCATGGATTGTCTAATATAGCTGGCTAAGTACTAATCAGATAATGGTGCTCATGCCATTTTTAACAATATTTCAGTCCATTTAAATAATAGAATACATTACTGTCCTTTCCTTCTTGTGGCTATCCTTTTTCTGTTAATTTTTGCATAATTTTCCTCCCAGAAGGCTGTAGGCAGGTCTCTATTTATGTATTGTCTAATATAGCTGGCTTAGTAATAATCAGATAATGGTGCTCATGCCATTTTTAACAATATTCCAGTCCAATCAAATAATAGAATACATTCCTCTTCTCTCCTTCTCGTTTTAATCCTCTTTCTGTTCATGCATATTCTTCCCCAGAAGGCTGTAGTGAGATCTCTTTTCATGGATTATTCAATATAGCTGGCTATGTAATAATCAAATAATGATGTTTGTAGATTTAACAATATTTCAGTCCAATCAAATTATTGAATACATTACTCTCCTTTCCTTCTCATTTTTATCCTGTTCATGAATCATCTTCCTCTTAGGTGGCTGTAGGCAGATCTCACTTCATGGATTGTCTACTATAGCTGGCTTAGTAATAATGAGATAATGGTGCTCATGCCATTTTTAACAATATTCCAGTCCAATCAAATAATAGAATACATTCCTCTTCTCTCCTTCTCGTTTTAATCCTTTTTCTGTTCATTTTTGCATATCCTTCCTCCCAGAAGGCTGTAGGTAGATCTCATTTCATGGATTGTCTAATATAGCTGGCTTATCACTAATCGGATGATGGTGCTCATGCCATTTTTAACAATATTCCAGTCTATTCAAATAATAGAATACATTACTCTTGTCTCCTTCTCGTTTTATTCCTTTTTCTGTTCATTTTTGCATAATTTTCCTCCCAGAAGGCTGTAGGCAGGTCTCTATTTATGTATTGTTCAATATAGCTGGCTATGTAATATTCAAATAATGATGATTATGCCAAATTTAACAATATTTCAGTCTAACCAAATTATTGAATACATTACTACCCTTTCCTTCTCATTTTTATCCTGTTCATGCATCATCTTCCTTTTAGGTGGCTGTAGGCAGTACTCATTTCATGGATTGTCTAATATAGCTGGCTAAGTACTAATCAGATAATGGTGCTCATGCCATTTTTAACAATATTTCAGTCCATTTAAATAATAGAATACATTACTGTCCTTTCCTTCTTGTGGCTATCCTTTTTCTGTTAATTTTGGAATAATTTTCCTCCCAGAAGGCTGTAGGCAGGTCTCTATTTATGTATTGTTCAATATAGCTGGCTATGTAATAATCAAATAATGATGATTATGCCAAATTTAACAATATTCTAGTCCAATCAAATTATTGAATACATAACTCCCCTTTCCTCCTCATTTGTATCCTGTTCATGTATCATCTTCCTCTTAGGTGGGTGTAGGTAGCTCTCATTTCATGGATTGTCTAATATAGCTGGCTTAGTAATAATCAGATAATGGTGCTCATGCCATTTTTAACAATATTTCAGTCCATTCAAATAATAGAATACATTACTCTTGTCTCCTTCTCGTTTTATTCCTTTTCTGTTCATTTTTGCATATTCTTCCCCCCAGAAGGCTGTAGTGAGATCTCTTTTCATGGATTATTCAATATAGTTGGCTATGTAATAATCAAATAATGATGTTTGTGCCAGATTTAATAATATTTCAGTCCAATCAAATTATTGAATACATTACTCTCCTTCCCTTCTCATTTTTATCCTGTTCATGCATCATCTTCCTCTTAGGTGGCTGTAGGTAGATCTCATTTCATGGATTGTCTAATATAGCTGGCTTAGTAATAATCAGATAATGGTGCTCATGCCATTTTTAACAATATTCCAGTCCATTCAAATAATAGAATACATTCCTCTTCTCTCCTTCTCGTTTTATTCCTTTTTCTGTTCATTTTTGCATATTCTTCCCCCCAGGAGGCTGTAGTGAGATCTCTTTTCATGGATTATTCAATATAGTTGGCTATGTAATAATCAAATAATGATGTTTGTGCCAGATTTAATAATATTTCAGTCCAATCAAATTATTGAATACATTACTCTCCTTTCCTTCTCATTTTTATCCTGTTCATGCATCATCTTCCTCTTAGGTGGCTGTAGGTAGATCTCATTTCATGGATTGTCTAATATAGCTGGCTTAGTAATAATCAGATAATGGTGCTCATGCCATTTTTAACAATATTTCAGTCCATTCAAATAATAGAATACATTACTCTTGTCTCCTTCACGTTTTATTCCTTTTTCTGTTCATTTTTGCATATTCTTCCCCCCAGAAGGCTGTAGTGAGATCTCTTTTCATGGATTATTCAATATAGTTGGCTATGTAATAATCAAATAATGATGTTTGTGCCAGATTTAATAATATTCTAGTCCAATCAAATCATTGAATACATAACTCCCCTTTCCTCCTCATTTGTATCCTGTTCATGTATCATCTTCCTCTTAGGTGGCTGTAGGTAGATCTCATTTCATGGATTGTCTAATATAGCTGGCTTAGTAATAATCAGATAATGGTGCTCATGCCATTTTTAACAATATTCCAGTCCATTCAAATAATAGAATACATTACTCTTGTCTCCTTCTCGTTTTAATCCTTTTTCTGTTCATTTTTGCAAATTCTTCCTCCCAGAAGCCTGTAGGCAGACCTCTTTTTATGGATTGTTCTATATAGTTGGCTATGTAATAATCAAATAATGATGTTTGTGCCAAATTTAACAATATTTCAGTCTAACCAAATTATTGAATACATTACTACCCTTTCCTTCTCATTTTTATCCTGTTCATGCATCATCTTCCTTTTAGGTGGCTGTAGGCAGTACTCATTTCATGGATTGTCTAATATAGCTGGCTTAGTACTAATCAGATAATGGTGCTCATGCCATTTTTAACAATATTTCAGTCCATTCAAATAATAGAATACATTACTCTTGTCTCCTTCTCGTTTTATTCCTTTATCTGTTAATTTTTGCATAATTTTCCTCCCAGAAGGCTGTAGGCAGGTCTCTATTTATGTATTGTTCAATATAGCTGGCTATGTAATAATCAAATAATGATGATTATGCCAAATTTAACAATATTCTAGTCCAATCAAATTATTGAATACATAACTCCACTTTCCTCCTCATTTGTATCCTGTTCATGTATCATCTTCCTCTTAGGTGGGTGTAGGTAGCTCTCATTTCATGGATTGTCTAATATAGCTGGCTTAGTAATAATCAGATAATGGTGCTCATGCCATTTTTAACAATATTTCAGTCCATTCAAATAATAGAATACATTACTCTTGTCTCCTTCTCGTTTTATTCCTTTTCTGTTCATTTTTGCATATTCTTCCCCCCAGAAGGCTGTAGTGAGATCTCTTTTCATGGATTATTCAATATAGTTGGCTATGTAATAATCAAATAATGATGTTTGTGCCAGATTTAATAATATTTCAGTCCAATCAAATTATTGAATACATTACTCTCCCTTTCCTTCTCATTTTTATCCTGTTCATGCATCATCTTCCTCTTAGGTGGCTGTAGGTAGCTCTCATTTCATGGATTGTCTAATATAGCTGGCTTAGTAATAATCAGATAATGGTGCTCATGCCATTTTAACAATATTCAGTCCATTCAAATAATAGAATACATTACTCTTGTCTCCTTCTCGTTTTATTCCTTTTCTGTTCATTTTGCATAATTTTCCTCCCAGAAGGCTGTAGGCAGGTCTCTATGTATGTATTGTTCAATCAATATAGCTGGCTATGTAATATTCAAATAATGATTATTATGCCAAATTTAACAATATTCTAGTCCAATCAAATTATTGAATACATAACTCCCCTTTCCTCCTCATTTGTATCCTGTTCATGTATCATCTTCCTCTTAGGTGGCTGTAGGTAGATCTCATTTCATGGATTGTCTAATATAGCTGGCTTAGTAATAATCAGATAATGGTGCTCATGCCATTTTTAACAATATTTCAGTCCAATCAAATAATAGAATACATTCCTCTTCTCTCCTTCTCGTTTTAATCCTTTTTCTGTTCATTTTTGCAAATTCTTCCTCCCAGAAGCCTGTAGGCAGACCTCTTTTTATGGATTGTTCTATATAGTTGGCTATGTAATAATCAAATAATGATGTTTGTGCCAGATTTAATAATATTTCAGTCCAATCAAATTATTGAATACATTACTCTCCTTTCCTTCTCATTTTTATCCTGTTCATGCATCATCTTCCTCTTAGGTGGCTGTAGGTAGATCTCATTTCATGGATTGTCTAATATAGCTGGCTTAGTAATAATCAGATAATGGTGCTCATGCCATTTTTAACAATATTTCAGTCCATTCAAATAATAGAATACATTACTCTTGTCTCCTTCTCGTTTTATTCCTTTTCTGTTCATTTTTGCATATTCTTCCCCCCAGAAGGCTGTAGTGAGATCTCTTTTCATGGATTATTCAATATAGTTGGCTATGTAATAATCAAATAATGATGTTTGTGCCAGATTTAATAATATTTCAGTCCAATCAAATTATTGAATACATTACTCTCCTTTCCTTCTCATTTTTATCCTGTTCATGCATCATCTTCCTCTTAGGTGGCTGTAGGTAGATCTCATTTCATGGATTGTCTAATATAGCTGGCTTAGTAATAATCAGATAATGGTGCTCATGCCATTTTTAACAATATTTCAGTCCATTCAAATAATAGAATACATTCCTCTTCTCTCCTTCTCGTTTTAATCCTTTTTCTGTTCATTTTTGCATATTCTTCCTCCCAGAAGGCTGTAGGCAGACCTCTTTTCATGGATTGTTCTATATAGTTGGCTTTGTAATAATCAAATAATGATGTTTGTGCCAAATTTAACAATATTTCAGTCCAACCAAATTATTGAATACATTACTCCCCTTTCCTTCTCATTTTTATCTTGTTCATGCATCATCTTCCTTTTAGGTGGCTGTAGGCAGTACTCATTTCATGGATTGTCTAATATAGCTGGCTTAGTACTAATCAGATAATGGTGCTCATGCCATTTTTAACAATATTCAGTCCATTCAAATAATAGAATACATTACTCTTGTCTCCTTCTCGTTTTATTCCTTTTTCTGTTCTTCTTTGCATAATTTTCCTCCCAGAAGGCTGTAGGCAGGTCTCTATTTATGTATTGTTCAATATAGCTGGCTATGTAATAATCAAATAATGATGATTATGCCAAATTTAACAATATTCTAGTCCAATCAAATTATTGAATACATAACTCCCCTTTCCTCCTCATTTGTATCCTGTTCATGTATCATCTTCCTCTTAGGTGGGTGTAGGTAGCTCTCATTTCATGGATTGTCTAATATAGCTGGCTTAGTAATAATCAGATAATGGTGCTCATGCCATTTTTAACAATATTTCAGTCCATTCAAATAATAGAATACATTACTCTTGTCTCCTTCTCGTTTTATTCCTTTTTCTGTTCATTTTTGCATATTCTTCCCCCCAGAAGGCTGTAGTGAGATCTCTTTTCATGGATTATTCAATATAGTTGGCTATGTAATAATCAAATAATGATGTTTGTGCCAGATTTAATAATATTTCAGTCCAATCAAATTATTGAATACATTACTCTCCTTTCCTTCTCATTTTTATCCTGTTCATGCATCATCTTCCTCTTAGGTGGCTGTAGGCAGTACTCATTTCATGGATTGTCTAATATAGCTGGCTTAGTACTAATCAGATAATGGTGCTCATGCCATTTTTAACAATATTCCAGTCCATTCAAATAATAGAATACATTACTCTTGTCTCCTTCTCGTTTTATTCCTTTTTCTGTTCATTTTTGCATAATTTTCCTCCCAGAAGGCTGTAGGCAGGTCTCTATTTATGTATTGTTCAATATAGCTGGCTATGTAATAATCAAATAATGATGATTATGCCAAATTTAACAATATTCTAGTCCAATCAAATTATTGAATACATTACTCTCCTTTCCTTCTCATTTTTATCCTGTTCATGTATCATCTTCCTCTTAGGTGGCTGTAGGTAGATCTCATTTCATGGATTGTCTAATATAGCTGGCTTAGTAATAATCAGATAATGGTGCTCATGCCATTTTTAACAATATTTCAGTCCAATCAAATAATAGAATACATTCCTCTTCTCTCCTTCTCGTTTTAATCCTTTTTCTGTTCATTTTTGCAAATTCTTCCTCCCAGAAGCCTGTAGGCAGACCTCTTTTTATGGATTGTTCTATATAGTTGGCTATGTAATAATCAAATAATGATGTTTGTGCCAGATTTAATAATATTTCAGTCCAATCAAATTATTGAATACATTACTCCCCTTTCCTTCTCATTTTTATCCTGTTCATGCATCATCTTCCTTTTAGGTGGCTGTAGGCAGTACTCATTTCATGGATTGTCTAATATAGCTGGCTTAGTACTAATCAGATAATGGTGCTCATGCCATTTTTAACAATATTCCAGTCCATTCAAATAATAGAATACATTACTCTTGTCTCCTTCTCGTTTTATTCCTTTTTCTGTTCATTTTTGCATAATTTTCCTCCCAGAAGGCTGTAGGCAGGTCTCTATTTATGTATTGTTCAATATAGCTGGCTATGTAATTATCAAATAATGATGATTATGCCAAATTTAACAATATTCTAGTCCAATCAAATTATTGAATACATAACTCTCCTTTCCTTCTCATTTTTATCCTGTTCATGTACTATATAATTATATTATTGATCATATCACTATAATTAGGCTACTGTCTTCATTTTCAGTTTTGGGTAAATTTCGTCATAAGAAAACAGAGAAGCAGAAGGCCTTTATGAGTGTTCTAAAAATGATTTCAGCTTATTTACCTACTATTATTCTACACCTTACTGCTTTGCTCACTTCTGTTCTTCCAATTATGACTGACATAAAATAGTGTTGATAAGCTTGCAACAGTATGAATGATTTGCTTGCGACAGTATCAGCTATTAGCTATCAGCTATTAGTGACTCAAAACCCTCATAGGGCGACTCCAATACTGTCGTCAGCAAATCATTGCACTTATAAACGCTCCTTAATCCGTTCTCGCAAAGTGTCTGAGAAGAGTTGCTTAGTATCGGTTTCCAGGAGCGGGTTTTGGGCGGTGGCGGTTAATAGCGGTTAGCAGCGATTCCATGTGTGGGAGAAAGACAAGATTATGCCAGCTTTTGTCTCTCTTCCACTAATGGAACCGCTGATAGCCGCACCGCCAAAAAACCGCTCGTGAGAATCCACTCACGATAACAGAGAAAGACCGCTAATAATATTGGGATTCAGCAGCCAAAGACTTACTACAGTACTAGATGGGTTGAGATGAGAGAATAACTTGAAACAAATGAACTTACAAAGCATGCCATCTAATTTCCATTAAATGTGTTAATAAGAATATTTTTGGTCTTTTTCATGATGTCAATTTATCATAATATCCATCTCAATTTATCAGTTGAAGATTTTTCAACACTATATTATCAGTTCACTGATGAAGAGCCTTATGGCTGGATTTCACGATTCCAGTAGACGTTCAGGTTACTGGAGGATCATATGATTATATGATCGTCGACTGACTGGTGAACATTGGACTATTTGTTTGTACAGAGTAGGTCAGTAAACGATCATATGATCCACCTGCCTCCAGTAACCTGAACGTCTACTGGAATCGTGAAATCCAGCCATTAGTTGCGTAGATTTTTATTTTCTTACTTAAAACGTGTGTTTTACAGATCATTGCAAGGAAAAGATGTATTATCAAAATCGGATCCAATGTGTGTCACATACATTCGTCCCTTTGGCGAGTCGAAATGGGTCGAGTATCACAGGACAGAAGTGATATCGAATTCGCATGATCCAGACTTTGCAGCGAAAATCCTGTTGCCCTATCGGTTTGAAGAGCAGCAGCCTCTCCGCTTTGATGTCTACGACGTGGACTCTGACAGTCCAAATCTTGAGGAGCACGACTTTCTTGGTCATGTTTCTTGTAGTCTTGGACAGATTGTCGGTAGTGGAAAGGTGGGTTGATTGATTTAGGCTATAGCCTACTTTGAAAGATTTTGAGGAAAAGTTTTTTCTTGATTTATTCTTGAAATTTCAGGGGCATGCTTGTTGTGAAAGATTATTATAAATGGATTGATGTTTGTGAGAACAGCGTGGAATAGGTCTCAGTTGGTACTATCACTTTATTGTAACTTTCTGTTAATAAAGAAAATCAAGAATAGCAAAATTGAAAATAGAAACTTTGTGGCTGCCTTGGATAAGAAGTGGATCAGTTGTATCCCTATGCTGTGTAAATTTTATTCCTTTTCTATAAAGATAATTCACAGAATGGTATGAAGATAGATAGGCAGAGAAAGAGAGATTTAGCATGTGCAGTAGTATTCACACTTTGAATGGTAAGGCATGGAGGCACCTTGTTAATAGCCATCAGAAATGAATCATTATCTAACTTATTTCAATTTGAACAATTTTCAAGATATATGGGGTTAATCACCGTTGAATAAATATCCATGTAATACAAGCTCCTTGTAAAGTTTGCTCTTCTATTTGTGGTTTTCCATACTGTTGAAGTAGCACAGATGAAGGAGCATGAAAGTATATATAAATCCGTTCTAAGACCATATCTTGCTTCCGCTATTCAAGTTTTCTTTTCTGTGGTGATTCGCACACTAATCAGGAAAAATGAATGTGAGTTCCAGGGATCGTGGTAATGGGGAGGATGAGATGAATAGACCTTCAGCTTTAATTTGGTTCCGAACCACCGTAAAGATATTTTTTGTTCTAAAAATATCATATTTGGCGGGGAAGGCATCAAGCGGTCACCCTTACAACGGTTGTGGCAGGTCCAAGTTTCTTATCTAATTTCAGCCATTAGATGTTGGCAGGAACAGGAGGCTTAGCGCTTCCCTTCAAATCATTAATTATTTATTAACTTTATTTTACTATTTATTTTCATTGTACAATCGATAGATTTGTTTTTCAGTTGCTCATCATTTTGAAATATGTAATCATGTTGAACAATTTCTATCTAAATTACATTTAAATGCTGAGTTGAATAATGTTGATTTCCAGGTGAAATTGCCACTATGTAATAGATCTGGCAAGGGAGCAGAGCATTTAGGCTTCCTGTTTATAACGGCTGAAGAATTGGCTGCTCTAAAAGACGAGGTCATTTTGAAATTCAGTGGCCATAAACTCGACAGGAAAGACTTTTTTGGAAAGTCGGACCCATTTTTAGAAATACATAAAGCTATGGAGAGTGGAGATTACACTCTTGTGCTGAAAACTGAAGTAAGTCGATTTTAAATTTGTCACTATCTAATTTGACCATGAACTTAATATTACATTTTAATGAATAGTTTACAATTTTAAACGTATCGAGTATCTATTTGGGTAGCCCATTTAATGTTATTAATTCCTTTCCTAACTTATGCAATCAGAACTCTGAAACAAAAAAATTATGAAATTAGGAATAATGTAAAGGTTTTATTTTTAAGTTTACTTTCTGATTTATATTTCTGAAAAATTCTACTTGGTTCTTGAATTTACCAATTTTTTTAAAGTCACAATACTCATTCGAATAGTTTTTTACTTCCGTTAAATCCTTTTCTTGTAACCCATCCCATTATCGCTTGTTTTTTTTTCAAGTCAATCATAGAGAAAACTTCAAATATCTTATACGATTGTGAATATGTTTCCTAAAATTATAATGATTGAATAGAATCTTATGGAAGCAAATGCTTTTAACGAATATTATAGCGGCTTTTAAACAATGATTTTGTCACAGTAATGCTGTAGTTGAAAATTTAATTATTTCATCAGTAAATTCCTACTGTATGTGATGCAACTGTTTGTGTTCTATTCCCAAAGTCCACATTTGTTCGATTTGGTATGCTGCACAGCATGCTGCCAATGCTTTAGCGTATGCAGAATGCTGTACAGCACACAAAAATCGACCAAGTGTGGACATTGGGAATCATCTCTTCGTCGATTTATCAATTCATATCTCAATGTCTCGAATCTCTATTTTCAGTCTTGAAGTTACCCTTCCTCAAGGTAAGGTACTGGTTGACACAAAATTGTGTCTCGTGGATTCGTGTATTAGGTGTCATTATTGTTTAAGGTACATCTTTGTATTTCAGGATTGGTATTTTGAAGGCACTGGTGGGGTATAAGCATGCACTGGAATTGTAGACTATTAAACGCTTCTTGATAATTTACATACTACACAATTTCATAACAATCATTACACGACAAGGCCACACTACTAAGTGCTACGCTCCGCTTAGTTCTAAGAGCAAAGTTGCTCGCATAGTGTATATCTATATACCATACTATATACCATAGTACTATGCGAGTTACTTGGCTTTTAGCACGAAGCGAAGCGTAGCACTTGTGTGGCCTTAGCCTTAGTAAATATCTGTCACTCACTTGTCGGCTTGTTGGGTTAAGAAATGACGTCTCCGAAAAAGTAATTCTTCCATAATATTGTTTGGGAATGATTTATTTTATTTCATCTTTTTCGAAACACAATTATCAAAAACTGAAAGAAATCATAAAAAAATTGGGACTTGAATAATATAAGGATGATATTTAGCCTTACTTGAGTAAGAATAAATGATTGGATTTTCTGTTACTGGAAGAAACTAGAACAATCAGTTTTCGTAATAAATTGAAAACTAATTTAATTTAAAAGCATACAGGATTCTCACTAATGAGTTGGCTACCTCAGAATTTGATAGAAAAGTCCATTCTCAGAAGTCTTTCTAACTTTGGTGAAACATCAATGAGCAAAATATCATATACTAGTGGTGAATAAATTAAGTAAGCTATGAATTTTGCACAGTATTTTGTGGCAGTTTGAGTATTGAAGAAACTGCTGTATTTCTGTACAGAGCACCTTCTCTTCTAGAGTTAATAAATCTAATCAATTCTCAATTTAGTTAATAAAAATCAATTTATTTGAACATTGTTAATTCTAATAAACTAATTTGAATTAATTATCGAATTATTTTCCTTCAATTTGAAATCACTGTCTGCATAAATTTTTCAGTCAATTGCTTGTTATTTTAAATAGTCAAGTATCATCTTCAGTGAAGATTTGAGTTCCATTCCAGAAGTTTACTATGGCAACTTCTATGGCAGACATTACCATAAAAGTTGCCATAAAACTTCTGGAATGGAACTTACTATTTTTCGCTACTTGAAATTAATCAAGTTACTGTCATGCTTCTGAATAGTGCTAAGAATATCTCGATATTATTTGAAAATACGACTATATTTTTGAAACGAAAGTTTCCCCAATTCAAATATAGTAAGATACTACTTTGGTTTATTTCGTAAAAAATATCTGCTTTTTGAATAGTGAATGCGTAAGTACGTGGCTAGTGTCATTGTAAAGGAGCTGAAGATCCCAATGTTCCCAATGTTAAATCGGATGACGCCATTCAAATTTGAGTCTGAGTTTTATGTATCTTTCTGATATAAATCAAAACTGTTGAAAATATTCACGGTAAAATACATTATTTTTGTGTTTCAGGTTGGTTTAAGAAGTTTACCATTTCAGAATGAGAACATAATCGTATACACCTTTCGTTCTTTCTGCTTCTTACCTATACCTGTGTTCGTATTTTTCTAAATTACAGAAGCCTCATGTGACTAATAGAATAATTATAACCTAGAGAATAGATCATTTTATGTTGAGGAGTGATTAGTGTTGTGTTTAATTGAAAATAAAATTATGAAACTTTAAATAATAAGAATTATTATACTGTAGTTTTCGATTTTGCATTTCCATATTATCTTAATACAATATAACAAAATTATCTATTCATAAATTTTCAAAATAATTGATGTTGTTGTGGAATTTTCCTGTAATAGAAAACACTTTTTGAAATTGTCAAACTCTACTTTAATGAACACAAACATATTGTTTATTAAAGATTTTCTTCTTTATTCTAATTTCTAATGATCAATATCTTCATACAACAGACAAGTTTCATTCTCATCCTTAAAACCTCCGCTACCCTTAACGAACTGTTTCAGAGTAACTGGCCAAAATTGGGCAGTTAATTTTCTAACAGCCGTTAGTCTTCCATCTGTTATGGTGAAATTTTGTCACCAGTCAGTGCATTGCTCTGTTGTTTGTATAGGGTAGACCATCATGTTCATGAACCTGAACATCTACTAGAATCTTCCAACCAAGCCAGCTGATAGTCAGTAAATGTAGTTATAAACATAACCTTATATATTATCTTCTAGGAGAAGCAGAAAATCTCTTTGTATTTTACCGTAAATAATAATCATATTCTCACAACAGTTTTGATTTATACCGCAAAAGATACCACAAACCTTATTCATGAAAATTGAATTTAACACATAAAGGCTCTGAATTCAAATACACAAATTTCAGCCAATATTTCAATGAGATCGACACTCCCTTACCTTTAATATTGCAATAACGAACAGTTAATGAAACGAATGGTTAGCGTGGTTTGGTGAAATCCGGCCTAAGATACTACTTTGGTTTATTTCGTAAAAAATATCTGCTTTTTGAATAGTGAATGCGTAAGTACGTGGCTAGTGTCATTGTAAAGAATTTATAATTTTTCAAATGTTAAGGCTACTTGTGGGTTATATGGAGCACTTTCTTCTATCATGTATTCTTCAATCATGTATCATAGTATAACCACAGAGTAGTTACAGTATATCTAGATATTCTCTTGAGTAGATAGATACTCTGTGGTTTAACGAACTTTTTTAGCTACATTAAAGAAGTAATGTTTTTCAAAAAATTAAAATTATTTGTATTGGAGCAAGAAGAATAATATTTTAATTATTATACGCATAGAAAATGATTATGAAAGAGTTGAATTTACCAACTGCGGTTACTATATCAGTTTGCATGGTTAAATTTATCTTTGAAATTAAATTCTGTCTGGGATGACAAAATCAGGTCAATTATGAAAGATGATTGGGGAAAGTTCCGTAACTGGGGAATGCTATTATCGATGTTGAAAAATCGATACATCCAAAACTGTACGCGTGATAATATAACTAAACTAATCGAACTAAACTTGAACCAGCTGTGATAATCAACATCGATAATAGTGTTCCCCAGTTACGGAACTCTGCTCAGATGAGTCTAGGCGTACACCGGTTAGTCAAGACAAGACAAGACAGGATTACTCACGTTTAGTCACAGTAATTGACATAGTTGCTTATGAAGCAGCACACACTGATGCAATGACTAATCAGTGTGTGTTGCTTCATAAGCAACTATGTGAAGTACTGTGACTAAACGTGACTAATCTCGTTTTGTCTTGTCTTGACTAACCAGTGTACGCCTAGCTTCCATAAAACATGTTCTTGTGATGAATTAACGTACTGTATTTATTTTAGTAGGTACTTTTCTAATTTATACTTCTTAATTTACTATAATTCTAATTTATAGATTTTTATCACGAATCGATTTTTTATCATCTCTCGGACAGGTATTCAACATAATAGCGAATGATACAAATCATTTAATAGTACGTAAAATCGAATTATTCTCTAATAGCTCCTATAAAATTCATTGACAAGAGATGACATTGTTGACAGGTGAAAAAGTGGACGTTGAATCCAGTATGGCAGCCAATAACCGTGCCCGTACGCACACTGTGCAATGGCGACTACGAACGAAGTTTGAAATTTGTGTGCTATGATTGGAATGCAAGTGGCCGACACAGTCTGATCGGCGAGTTTTACACCAATTTGAAAACGCTCAGCCAAAGCCCGGTTGCCAATAATCGCTACGCTTGCATTCATCCCGAAAAACAGGTGAGTCAACAAGTTCGAATTCTTGTAGAATAATACAGAGTGATTCAAAAAGAGTACCACAACTTTGATAACGAAAAGAAACAAGAATTGTTATACTTCATTACAAAATTATTTAAAGAATCGAAACAAGTTCAGAGATGTTCAATATGACCCACCTCAGAGCTCGACTAATATCAACCCAATGGGTGCTCAAACTCGTTCACACTCTTCATATAAACTAACAGTTTGGTATTTTATTTCTTATTTCAAATCATCAATATCCATCTACCATTCATGATTTGAAACAAAATAAAAACTGTTACGCCTGATAAGTGGAACAAGTTTGAGGGATATTTTTGATATAATCAAATATTGAACATCTCTGAACTGTTTCTTTGTAAATAAACATTTTTTTCTTGTGGTATTCTTTTTGAATCACTCTGTACTATAGGATTATTCTAAATGATGTACCCATTTTTAAATGTTCATATTTACTAAAGTACTAATCCAAATTGAACAATCTATATACTACTGGAAAGAGGAAATTTCGATGTTTTTTTATAGCTTACAAGTGTTGAATGTGGCCTCCGGCTGCTGCATGGCAAACATCTTAAGGTGGGTTTTCGTTACTATTTTCATCAATAATGTTCAGCTATGTGGCCCCAGTAACAAAATGTGTACTTTCGTATTTACAAAAGCACTAATCTAGAATAGACAATGTTCATACCAATAGGGAAGTTTTCATTGGAGGTTTCCAAACTTCCCAAGAGGAATTTTCAAAGTTTGTAGTGGGTGGTGATGATTGCAGTAGCGACTGGTGTTGCATGCCACAATAGGCTGTGCTTATACATTGGCTGTGGGCTGGCAGCTGGCATGAGCCTCATGCCATATTTAACACTTGTAAGCTATAAAAAACCATCGAAATTTCCTCTTCACATTGGTATAAAGATTGTTCAATTAGGATTAGTATTTTAGTAAATATGAATATTTGAAAATAGGTCCATCATTTAGAATAATTCTGTAGAGCTTTCTCTTGTATTATTTCAAATCATTGATACATCTTTTCACAATTCCACAATCTCAAATGTCATTTTTATTTTTCAAATCATCGATGTATCTTGGGAGCATACCTATACTTTTTTTATCTTATGGCTTTTTTTATCGGTGGGGATACCTATACTCACCAATGTCTATGATAACTCCTGTTCCCAGTAAATTTGTTTCCCATGATAATTTAAAAATGTAGTTTAGTGAACATCAATTATGTTTAAAAGTTTTCCTTATTCATATGTTTGGCATTGATTCACTCGTTATAAAATGATTGAGATTATTATCAAGATAAGCTATGAATAAAATAGGATTTAAAATATTGTAAATAAAAAAACTTGACGGGGGTTTCAAGACCAAAATACTCATTTGAGAGAAGCAAAATCAGTTGGTGTTTTCAGAACAAGGCTCCAAAACTGGTTAATTAATGGATGTCCTTATAGTTGGTCAGCCCTAATAAACTAGAATTTTTGTTGGTGATGGACCTTCTCAGTGAGTTGTCAAATCATAGGGTATTTACAATATTATAATAAATAATGAAAATAATACTAAATTAGTAATGTTAAATTGATACTTGAGTGTATCCCATATGAATTTTGAATTATGCCTGTCAAATTACCGTTTGTTGTAGCTGTAGCCGTATCCATTATTTTAAAATGTCAAATGTATACCTGAATAAGTCGACTTTGCTGCTTGTGGGTTATGTTCAAAAAATGTATACCGGTAGTGTAAGTTTTCATTGTTTGTTAGCAATGATATCTGTAAGAATATTGTCAATGCTGACTAATGTATAGCCTATGACAAGTATGAATAAATTGAAGTTGAAAATTGAAATTGTATTAGAATTCTAATAACGACATTAGTTCTTCATTGTCCTCTCATTTTTCACTGTTGCTAAGGATGAATGTAAGTTGATCAGCTACATCACCATGTGTCCTGTTTAAAATAGCCTTCTGTATTTCCAGTTGATTAATTGTTTATTGAAAAACTTTTGAAACGTATAAAATTAATTGAAATGTATTGCAGGTTAGGAAAAACATACACATTCAAGGATCTGGATCAATTTGAGTTGAGGCCTGTCTACTCTTTCCTGGATTACATTAAAGGTGGCACTCAACTCCATTGCTCGATCGCTATTGATTTCACAGGTTTGTTATTTTCTTTATATAATCTGTTTAATAATTTTTCTTGAAGTATTATTATTCATTTCCAGCATAATTCCAGCATAAGGATGATCAATTATCAATCCTGCAACCAGAAACTCGCAGATAACAATTGAATATTGATTACTCAACCTCACAAAAGGTTGTGATAATTATAAAGTCATTTAGCCAGTAGCCTAGCCATTCTTTCAATCATATTTCTATTATAACCCTTTTTGTATAATTTTGAAATATTTCAATGTAATATTCATAATAATTAGAGAAACGGAAATACAAAGAAAGCTATATAAATAATTCCGAAGACTGCTGCTGCAGCAAATGTTGACAACAGAACTAGATCTCTTAAGAAGTCTTTAGAACTATAATACTGGGTGATTCAAAAAGAATACCACAACTTTGAAAATTTGTATGTTATGAAAGAAACATCATAGAACCTTAAGAAGTTTTTTTCACTCACAAACAAGTTCAAAGATGTTTCATATCACCCCTCCAGACACTCGAGCAATATCAATCCAAAACCTCCCTCAATCTTGTTCTACACTATCTGTAGCATGTCAGGCGTAACAGTTTGGATTGCTTCTGTTATTTCTTGTTTAAAATCATCAATGGTGAATGGATATTGATGATTTGAAACAAGAAATAACAGCAGATTATCAAACTATTACGCCTGATATGCTACAGTGAGAGTAGAAAGAGTTTGAGGGAGGTTTTGGGTTGATATTGCTCGAGTGTCTGGAGGAGTCATATTGAACATCTCTGAACTTCTTTGTGAGTGAAAAAAAACTTCTTCAATTACTATTTGAAAAGATGTATAACAGAAGGTTTTATTATATTTCTTTCATTAAATACAAAGTTTTAAAGTTGTGGTATTCTTTTTGAATCACTCTGTATTTATATATAGCTTTCGTAGCTTTCTTTGCAACATCCAATAATTTCTTCCAAATGTAATATTCAATGAACTTTATAATGAATTTCATGAGATAATCATTGTTTCTTAACAGATAAACATTGTCTATTATTGCAGGCTCAAATGGAAATCCGGAAGATCCGAACTCGTTGCACTACGTGTCGCCGGGAGGCATGCCTCCCAACTGCTACGAGCAGGCGATCACGGCGGTCGGCTCCATCATACAGGACTACGACAGCGACAAACTGTTCCCGGTGCTCGGATTCGGTGCCAGGCTCCCTCCCGACGGCAAAGTGTCGCACGAGTTCTTTGTCAACATGGATCCCAACAGTCCCTACTGTAACGGAGTGCAAGGTTTCACATTCAAAGTCACTTCATTCTATACAAATAATGAATATAGCAGGATCCAATTAACTTGTCATAAATCAGCTGATCCAGTTATAATTTAAACAGTGATTTCGACACAATAATCAAAAGGCTTGAAAGTCTTAAAGACCTTTAAATTCTTTAAAATACCCTTTCTTTAGAAGACCTTTCAAAGAATAACTTTTTATTAAAGGACCTTTTCAATAATCTGCGAGATTCAGCATTTGTAGGTTAAGTATTGTGATCATATGCTCGTCGATCAGCTGATTTATGACAAGTTAATTGGATCCTGCTATATTATTCATATTATGAATGAGCATATTATGCTCATTGAAATACAAGGTAGTGTTCACGCGTAACTGTATCTATTCAAAGCTCTGAGCCAGCTGATCGTGTGACGATAGCGTACTGAGAAAAAATACACAGTGAAGCACAGCAGAGGTCGCGGTGGTTTGAAAAGCATACCGTTTTTACCTTTACCGAAAAAAAAACATTGGAATGAATTGCAGAACCGTTTAAAAAAACATATAGAAATGATACAATGTTTCAATAACATCAAACCGCTAATTAATAATTCAGAATGCTCAATTGTGGTCCGTAGCCGAGGGCGATAAGCGCTTGTCTGATAATCCAAAGGTTCCAAGATCGAATACAGTTGCCGGAACGGATTTTGGCA
This sequence comes from Laodelphax striatellus, assembly GCA_017141395.1. Lineage (NCBI taxonomy): Eukaryota > Metazoa > Arthropoda > Insecta > Hemiptera > Delphacidae > Laodelphax > Laodelphax striatellus. Next base: position 42,702,797 of record CM029534.1, on the reverse strand, counting down.
GAAACGGCCACTCCCGTCTTTCGGAGGAGACGAAAAGCCGTCGGTCCCGACTGCCTAAAAACAGTCATCATCTCTCATCATCACCTCTCTCATTACCCACGCCTTAGCCTAGAGCTCATGTGGGCATCACCCTAAAAAAAAAACAAATTATAAATTGGCATGCATAGCGGATTCGAAAATAACACGATCGGCATCCTACTTAATAATCGAATGCTCTGAAGTAAATTAGCAGTCTGATGGTAATGAAACTGCAACGAATTGAAGATAAATACACAATGAAGCCCAACTCCACTCCTTTTGGAGTGGTCCGTAGCCGAGGGCGATAAGCGCCTGTCTGATAATCCAAAGGTTCCAAGATCGAATACAGTTGACGGAACGGATTTTGACAGAAACGGCCACTCCCGTCTTTCGGAGGAGACGAAAAGCCGTCGGTCCCGACTGCCTAAAAACAGTCGTCATCTCTCATCATCTCCCATCTCGTTACCCACGCACAAGCTTAGAGCTCATGTGGGCATCACCCTCAAAAAAAAAAAAAAATTGGCATGCATAGCGGATTCGAAAATAACACGATCGGCATCCTACTTAATAATCGAATGCTCTGAAATAAATTAGCAGTCTGATGGTAATGAAACTGCAACGAATTGAAGATAAATACACAATGAAGCCCAGGAGAGGTCGCGATTGCTAGGAAAGCTTGCAGTTTTCGAGAAATAAAATTGATAAATTTAACATGTAAAAGATAGGGAAAATCGATCTCTTGATCTCCAGTACAGTCAATCAACTGGCTCAGAGCTTTGAATAGATACAGTTATACGTTAACACTACCTTGTATTCTTATTACCTTGATATGTACGATATTCTTGCGTTTTTCTATTTCTAAACGTTGTTTTACTGTTATTGAACAGGTGTTCTTGACGCTTACCGCAGCTGTATACGCCAGGTACAACTGTACGGACCAACCAACTTCGCGCCGGTCATCAACCACGTGGCCAAGTTCGCAGCCACCTACAGGGACGGCTCCAGCTACTTCATACTGCTCATTCTTACCGATGGTGTAATCACTGATATGCCTCAGACAACCCAGGTATGTTGGTTGCTAGTGGGTAACATGTTACATCAATCCGATTGATATTGAATTTCTTTTTAATACAATTTGTGTTATCATGCTTTAGTTGTGTTACAGTAGGAGCTACTCTCAAATTTAATGATAAAACCCCTATTGAATCAGCAAGTTATACCGGGTGATCGTAAAGTCGCGCAACCCAATGTTTGAAGCCGTGTAGGAATCACAGGTAAATTTGTAAAGTATGATTTGCATATGGGAATTTTTCGTCCAGTAGTACAGAAGGTGGCTGCACTGCCAGATCACGCCATCGGGCGACAATTAGCCAGAAATCTGTTTGTTTGCTCAGTTCAAGTCGCAATGTCTTTTACGCAAGAACAACGTGTTTCTATCGTTTTGAGTTACTGTGAATCGAAATCCTACGCAAAGTGTCAAGAACATTTCTCCAATGCCTTTCCAGATGCTAAAGTACCAAACAAATCGACCATATAAAAAAAATCAATAACACATTACAGCTTTCTAATGCCCGGTTTTTCAGTCGTTCAATAAACTTATTGAATCAATAAATTTTTTTGCATTTGAAAACACATGGTTATTGATTCAATAGTGCTATTGGATCCATAAACTGTCTATTGAGCGACTGAAAAACCAGGCATAAGACTGTTATCATTTTGGGTTGCGCGACTTTACGATCACCCTGTATTTGTGGAAAGTTATGAAGGCCTAAATGAATGCTTTCACACCGGTTTATTTATTTGTCCAGCTATGTACATTAATGGAAGGTTCCTTACTGAATGGAAAGTACTTAGGTCTGGAACTAATATCCTCCTACTATCTTTAAATTCGCATTTTACTCCGTCTTTATAGAGCCTTACTCTCGATCGAATGCGGTTTGCATGCTATTGAATAATTTGGTGTTATGAAGTAATTAGCAGTCTGGTAGTATTGAAACTAAAAGGAATTGGAAGTAAATATACAGTGAAGCCCAGGATAGGTTGCTGTGGCTTTGAAAAAATGCAGTTTTTGAGAAAAATCAAATTAAAGTTAATTCATCAGATTTTAAAAACGCATTATAATTTTTGCATCTCCTTCCTCCTAGAAGGCTGTAGGCAGATCTCATTTCGTGGATTGTCTTATATAGCTGGCTTAGTAATAATAAAATAATGATGCTTCTACCATATTCAACAATATTTCAGACCAATCAAATAATAGAATACATTACACTTCCTTCCTTCTCGTTTTTATCCCTTTTCTGTTTATTTTTGCATATTCTTCCTCCTAGAAAGCTGTAGACAGATCTTATTTCATGGATTGTCTAATATAGCTGGCTATGTAATAATTAAATAATGATGTTTATGCCATATTTAACAATATTTCAGTCCAATCAATTAATAGAATACATTACTCCCCTTTCCTTCTCATTTTTATCCTGTTTATGCATCTCCTTCCTCTTAGGTGGCTGTAGGCAGATCTCATTTCATGGATTGTCTTATATAGCTGGCTTAGTAATAATAAAATAATGATACTTCTACCATATTTAACAATATTTCAGACCAATCAAATAATAGAATACATTACTCCCCTTTCCTTCTCATTTTTATCCTGTTTATGCATCTTCTTCCTCTTAGGTGGCTGTAAGCAGATCTCATTTCATGGATTGTCTAATATAGCTGGTTTGGTATCAATAAAATAATGATGTTTATGCTATATTTAACAATATTTCAGTCTAATCAAATAATAGAATACATTACTCTCCTTTCCTTCTCATTTTTATCCTGTTTATGCATCTTCTTCCTCTTAGGTGGCTGTAGGCAGATCTCATTCCATGGATTGTTTAATATAGCTGGCTTAGTAATAATGAATTAATGATGTTTATGCTATATTCAACAATATTTCAGTCTAATCAAGTAATAGAATACATTACTCCCCTTTCCTTCTCATTTTTATCCTGTTTATGCATCTCCTTCCTCTTAGGTGGCTGTAGGCCGATCTATATTTCATGGATTGTCTAATATAGCTGGCTTGGTAATAATAAATTAATGATGTTTATACCATATTCAATTATATTCTAGTCCAATCAAATAATAGAATACATTACTCCCCTTTCCTTCTCATTTTTATCCTGTTTATGCATCTCCTTCCTCTTAGGTGGCTGTAGGCCGATCTATATTTCATGGATTGTATAATATAGCTGGTTTGGTATCAATAAAATAATGATGTTTATGCTATATTTAACAATATTCCAGTCTAAACAAATAATAGAATTCATTACTCTCCTTTCCTTCTCGTTGTTATCCTTTTTTCGTTCATCTTTGCATATTCTACCTCCCAGAAGGCTGTAGGTAGATCTCTTTTTATGGATTGTTCAATATAGCAGGCTATGTAATAATAAAATAATGAACTTTATACCATTTTTAACAATATTCCAGTCCAATAAAATAATAGAATACATTACTCCCCTTTTCTTCTCATTTTTATCCTGTTTATGCATCTCCTTCCTCTCAGGTGGCTGTAGGCCGATCTATATTTAAATAAATAAATAAATAAATAAATGTTTATTTCTCAATAAATACGTTACAAAACAATATAATCAAACACAAAGTTCATTCTTACATTTAAAGAGAAATTAGGCACTCCCGAGAAACATCCATATGGGAGTTGCCATCAATGTATTATACGACTGTATGTTTACTTAGATTAACAAGAATTTTATAATATGAACGAAATACAAAACGAAAGTCTTATAATTTATAAATGAAATTTTGTATATTCTACTACAAAATAGAGGAAATATCTAAATGAAATCAATGTAGAAATTCTTAAGTGAAGATAAAAGGGATCAAAAAATGCATTTAATAACTGAAAAATAAATGAAAGGGTATAAGTGAAAATGTACAAAGAGTATCAGTGTCTCTGTGTACACCAAAAATTATGTGGTAAAAAGGGAAATAATGAGTCGTCCGTTCCGTACCTAATTTGAATACATACAAATGAATATAGTATACATTTCTGTTTGTGTTTTTGAGTAGTTATTTTTAACTGAGCTTTTTAAGTAGGATTTCAATCTCATCCAACGCTAGCAGCCAATTTCTCACTTCTTTTTTAAATTTATGATACCGGGTTAGCTTTTTTACATCAAAGGGGATAGTATTAAGTATTTTTGGGGCTACATATAGGTAAAATCTGCGGAAACATTCTTTATTTGGTTTAGGGGGTATCTGACTTCCCGCTGAACGGAGACCATAAGTCTCCCGCCGCATATTGAGGTGGCCGCTCCTATTGTAGAATGTTAACAAAACCTTATAAAAATACAGATACCTCAGCGGCAAAAGGTCCCACTCCCTGAACAGCGGTAGTGAGTTTGTTAAGCGGGGTTTCCCAGCTAGAGTACGCATGATATACTTTTGACCCGTTATTAATGGTTTTATTGTTGAAAAGTATGAGCCTCCCCACACCGTAATTCCATATTGTAGTCTGCTCTCGACAAGTGCATAGTATAGCGACTTCAACAGATACCTAGGGCAGAGTTTGCGAATAAAATATAATTTTCTACATGTTGCTCTCAATTCCTTCCTCAGTTTCGCTACGTGATGTGCCCAACTTAGCTTGGAATCTATTATTACTCCCAAGTACTTCACGGATTCTGATTCTTCAATTTTATCACAATTGCAAATTATGTCAAGATTTTTGCACTTATCGGTGTGAGAGGGGATAGCTAGTGGAGACCTATTTTCTGTTCTGGATTTCAGCTGATAGACGATGATGTTGGATTTTTTTGTGTTTATTGTGAGGGAGTTAACTTGGAACCACATATTCAAGTGGCGTAAGTCGTTGGTGATCATTTGGATTAGCTGATCTTTTGATTCAGCGCAGTAGCTTAATGCTGTATCATCAGCGAACGCTGTAAGTGATCCATTGAGGGCTCCGCCACAAAGATCATTTATATAGATCAAAAATAATTCAGCTGATAGTCCGGATCCCTGAGGGACGCCACAGGATGAATATCTCTTCGTGCTTACTAATACCTATTCTTACTTGATGCGTTCTATCTGCAAGGAAGCTAGCAAACCACTTGTTGCATACTCCTCTTATACCAGCGTTATACATTTTATTAATTAGAATATTGTGCTTCACTGTATCATAGGCTTTCCTTATATCTAAAAAGAGACTTGCACATTTTTTACTATTGTTTACTCCGTTGTAAATTTCTGAAGTAAGTTTGAGCATAGCATCCTCCGTGTTACGTCCCTTCTGGAATCCGAACTGATTGGCGCTGTAGAACTTATGTTTTAACAGGAAGTTAACTAGCCTTAACCGTACAAGCTTTTCTAATATTTTGGCGAAGACTGACAGAAGTGCAATGGGTCTGTAATTACTGGGATCCTGCTTGTCACCTGATTTAAATATTGGAATAATTATTGCGTTTTTTAATTGTTTAGGATAAGTACCCGAGCTCAGACTCAGATTGAACAGGTAGGTCAGGATGTCAGCCACACTTTCTATCACACTCTTTAATAACTCAATTTTAATATTATCATATCCTGGAGCTTTCCTTGATTTCATCGACATTACTATTGTTTTAACCTCTGTGTCCGTAACCGGAAAGAAGAACATAGAGGCCGGGTGTTTTACTTGCTGGGGGAAAATCTGTCCTACTTAAGGTCAATTCCCACATTGACGACAACGACACGACGACGACATTCTCATTTCGGTCTGCGCATGCGTCACCAGCCCATGCTCTGATTGGTCCATGTCTATCTTTGTTTACAAATGATAGCTGTAGCTGTCGCTATCAAGCTCTCAAAATTGCAGTACCGGTATGACTTGAAAAGGTTTGTATTATAATTCTATTTACTGATTATTATATTTATATTGTCGTACTAATATTATTAATATTAATTGACAATTGTTTCCTAACAGCGAACATTCAAACTTCGTACCTATAGTCACTTAACCTAGAAATTCGGCTGGTCAAATGTTCTAAAAGGATGGACCAATCAGAGCGCGGGCTGGTGACGCATGCGCAGAACGAAATGAGAATGTCGTCGTCGTGTCGTTGTCGTCAATGTGGGAATTGACCTTAATTCTGAATTTCTTTGTTCTTGACGATTATTGCTGTCTGAATTATGTTTAGTGGAAGATACCAAAGCAAAGTGTTTATTGAGCTCATCAGCAATTTTATCCTCATCCCGGATGGTTTCTCCGTCACCCGTGATTATCTGGTCTATTTTTTCAGTACCTTTATTCTCTCCGATTAGTGAATTTAACACTTTCCAGCTATCTCTAGTGTTACCTTTCAAATTACTAAGTGTTTCCTGAAAATATTTATTTTTTGAAAAGTCTAAGTCTGCTTTCAATTTATCTCGGTATTTTTTATAGTGTTTATTTAATCTGTCATTATGTGGTTGTCCTATTACTTTTTTGTAAAGTCTATTCTTTATTTCTACGCGATGGAGTAAATGGGGAGTTAGCCAAGGTTTATATTCGGTATGTTTTCGCGCGTACTCAGGCTTATCAGAGCTAGCGTATTCAATACACTCGTTGAAAATTTTCATGAATTCATCGAATGCAGGGTCAACTCGGGTTTGGTTATGAACGCTTGCTCAGTTAGCCTCTTGAAGTTTAATAGAGAGTATCTTAGTATCAATCTTTCTGATTTTCCGCTTAATCCTATCATGCGATAGTGGTTGGTTTAATCGAACTGAAGTTATGTTGAGATAAAATTGAATGGTAGAGTGGTCAGTGATTCCGTTATTGATAATATCTGTTGTTGGATTAAAACTGTATTTAGTGGCTGAGTATCGAAAGAAGAGGTGATCTATGCATGTCTTTGACGTATTAAGAATTCGTGTTGGCTCATTTACATATGATTTGAATCCAAAGCTCGACAATACAAAGGTGTACTCATCAGTTTGAATGCTATTTTCTAGTAGGTCAATATTTATATCGCCTGTGAAGATAACATTCTCTTCACTTTCTATCGTTGATAGAAGCTCTTTTATCTCATCGAAAAATAAATCTTTTGGTAAAGAATGAAATCTATAGATTGCAATAATGCTCAGTTTTACGTTATCTATAGTTAGACTAAGTTTTAGCCCGTCTGCCGAAATAAATGTTATCTTATCAGCATTAGCTGCCAAATTCTCGTCCAAGTACACATTTCATGGATTGTCTTATATAGCTGGCTTAGTAATAATAGAATAATGATACTTCTACCATATTTAACAATATTTGAGACCAATCGAATAATAGAATACATAACTCCCCTTTCCTTCTCATTTTTACCCTGTTTATGCATCTTCTTCCTCTTAGGAGGCTCTGGCCAGATCTCATTTCATGGATTGTCTAATATAGCTGGTTTGGTATCAATAAAATAATGATGTTTATGCTATATTTAACAATATTCCAGTCCAATCAAATAATAGAATACATTATACTCTCCTTTCCTTCTCATTTTTATCCTGTTTATGCATCTTATTCCTCTCAGGAGGCTGTAGGCAGATTTCATTCCATGGATTGTTTAATATAGCTGGCTTAGTAATAATAAAAAAATGATGTTTATGCTATATTTAACAATATTTCAGTCCAATCAAATAATATAATATATTACTCCCCTTTCCTTCTCATCTTTATCCTGTTTATGCATCTCCTTCCTCTTAGGTGGCTGTAGGCCGATCTATATTTCATGGATTGTCTAATATAGCTGGCTTGGTAATAATAAATTAATGATGTTTATACCATATTCAATTATATTCTAGTCCAATCAAATAATAGAATACATTACTCCCCTTTCCTTCTCATTTTTATCCTGTTTATGCATCTCCTTCCTCTTAGGTGGCTGTAGGCCGATCTATATTTCATGGATTGTATAATATAGCTGGTTTGGTATCAATAGAATAATGATGTTTATGCTATATTTAACAATATTCCAGTCTAAACAAATAATAGAATTCATTACTCTCCTTTTCTTCTCGTTGTTATCCTTTTTTCATTCATCTTTGCATATTCTACCTCCCAGAAGGCTGTAGGTAGATCTCTTTTTATGGATTGTTCAATATAGCAGGCTATGTAATAATAAAATAATGAACTTTATACCATTTTTAACAATATTCCAGTCCAATAAAATAATAGAATACATTACTCCCCTTTTCTTCTCATTTTTATCCTGTTTATGCATCTCCTTCCTCTTAGGTGGCTGTAGGCCGATCTATATTTCATGGATTGTCCAATATAGCTGGCTTGGTAATAATAAATTAATGATGTTTATACCATATTCAATTATATTCTAGTCCAATCAAATAATAGAATACATTACTCCCTTTTCCTTCTCATTTTTATCCTGTTTATGCATCTCCTTCCTCTTAGGTGGCTGTAGGCCGATCTATATTTCATGGATTGTATAATATAGCTGGTTTGGTATCAATAAAATAATGATGTTTATGCTATATTTAACAATATTCCAGTCTAAACAAATAATAGAATTCATTACTCTCCTTTCCTTCTCGTTGTTATCCTTTTTTCGTTCATCTTTGCATATTCTACCTCCCAGAAGGCTGTAGGTAGATCTCTTTTTATGGATTGTTCAATATAGCAGGCTATGTAATAATAAAATAATGAACTTTATACCATTTTTAACAATATTCCAGTCCAATAAAATAATAGAATACATTACTCCCCTTTTCTTCTCATTTTTATCCTGTTTATGCATCTTCTTCTTCTCAGGTGGCTGTAGGCAGATCTCATTTCATGGATTGTCTAATATAGCTGGCTTATACCATTTTTAACAATATTCCAGTCCAATAAAATAATAGAATACATTACTTCCCATTCCTTCTCATTTTTATCCTGTTAATGCATCTTCTTCTTCTCAGATGGCTGTAGGCAGATCTCATTTCATGGATTGTCTAATATAGCTGGCTATGTAATAATGAAATAATGATGTTAATACCATATTCAACAATATTTCAGTCTTATCAAATAATAGAATACATTACTCTCCTTTCCTTCTCGTTTTTATCCTTTTTTCGTTCATCTTTGCATATTCTACCTCCCAGAAGGCTGTAGGCAGATCTCTTTTTATGGATTGTTCAATATAGCAGGCTATGTAATAATAAAATAATGAACTTTATACCAGTTTTAACAATATTCTAGTCCAATCAAATAATAGAATACATTACTCCCCTTTCCTTCTCATTTTTATCCTGTTTATGCATATTCGTCTCAGGTGGCTGTAGGCAGATCTCATTTCATGGATCGTCTAATATAGCTGGCTTATACAATTTTTAACAATATTCCAGTCCAATAAAATAATAGAATACATTACTCCTCTTTCCTTCTAATTTTCACCCTGTTTATGCATCTTCTTCTTCTCAGGTGGCTGTAGGCAGATCTCATTTCATGGATCGTCTAATATAGCTGGCTTAGTAATAATGAAATAATGAGGTTCATACCATATTCAACAATATTTCAGTCCAATCAAATAATAGAATACATTACTTTCCTTTCCTTCTCGTTTTTATCCTTTTTTCGTTCATCTTTGCATATTCTACCTCCCAGAAGGCTGTAGGCTGATCTCTTTTTATGGATTGTCCAATACAGCTGGCTATGTAATAATAAAATATTGATGTTCATACCATATTTAACAATATTCCAGTCCAATCAAATAATAGAATACATTACTCCCCTTTCCTTCTCATTTTTACCCTGTTTATGCATCTTCTTAGTCTTAGGTGGCTGTTGGCAGATCTCATCTCATGGATTGTCTAATACAACTGGCTATGTAATAATAAAATAATGATGTTTACCTTATTTAACGATATTTCAGTCCAATCAAATTATAGAATACATTACTCCCTTTTCTTCTAATTTTTATCCTGTTAGATAGGGAAAATTTAAATATTGAGTACCGGTATCTAAATTTTAATATTAGCATTTACTATTTACTATACTGCTAGAGTGTAGTATTACAGATCTATAAAAAAAATGTAGTTATTTTTTGCAATAAATGTGAATTAGTTTTAATTTTCCAATAACTTTATTGTATTAACTCTATACTGCGTGTAATAGAAAGTGCATAATTTGTTGTCTGATAAGTTTTCCAATTATGATGTGGTGTGTGGGCAGGCAATAGTGAACGCGTCGGTGCTTCCGCTGTCAGTGATCATTGTCGGTGTGGGCAGCGCTGACTTCACGGCGATGGAGACGCTGGACGCGGACCGGGTGGCGCTGCAGGGCGCGAACGGGGTGCGGGCCGCACGCGACATCGTGCAGTTCGTGCCGTTCAACAAGTTCGTTTCGGCCGGCGACCCGCGCACGGCTAGGCTGCGACTGGCTAGGGAGGTGCTGGCCGAGGTGCCCACTCAGTTTGTCGGCTACATGAAGGCCAACCGCATCGCGCCCAAGCCGCCCCTCTCCAATGTCACCCTGCTGCCGCCTGATCCCGAGATGCTCGAAATACAGCCTTAAGTGCTTGCATCTCCACCAGGCGGCTGTCATAGACGGAGTGCAAGTATTGTATCTAAAAGGGGTGTAGGCTGAGTCTCGATCACGCTAGTTTCCGGACGGAGTTTTGGCGCTGTATTTGAATTCAGAGCCTTTAGGTTAAGTTTCATTTTCATAAATGCCCGGGTTTTCAGTCGTTCAATAAACTTATTGAATCAATAAATTTTATTTGCATTTGAAAACACATGGTTATTGATTCAATAGTGCTATTGGATCCATAAACTGTCTATTGAGCGACTGAAAAACCGGGCAAAAGACTTTTAAAAGTTTGTGGTATCTTTCGCGGTATAAATCAAAACTGTTGAGAGAATATGGTTAATATTTACGGCAAAATATAACATTTTTGTTAGATTCTTTGTTTTTTAGGTTGGTTTGAGTAGAAGTAGGTGTGATTCTCTACTACAGGTTAGAATGGTTATTCACTAATTCACTAATAATGGTTAACTTCTAATATCGTTACGCGTGTATCAAACTTTTGGATTATTCTTCAATATCATTGATCTAATATCGTTATGCGTGTATCAAGCTTTTGAACCATCCGCTATTCAATCAGAATCAGCTGTAATTATTATCAATTTACGATGTTTTCAAATACACCGCTAAAAGTCCGTCCGGAAACTAGCGTCATCCTACACCCCTTATTTCTCTTACTTCCAGTCCCTAAGATGTCAGGTCCCTGATCTCCACACCTTCAAATTCATCAATCACCGCAACCTATTTGAATTTGATAAGATATTTATGCCACTGTGGAACGGTCACATGTTGCCAGTCTACTGGATTTTATCAATTTTTTTCCCCGCTAGGGATGATGCCCACATAAGCTCTAAGCTTGTGCGTGGGTAATGGAAGGATGATGATGAGATATGAATGGACCTACAGCTTTAGGTGGGTTCCGAACCACCGGAATGTTGAGTAAAAATATTCTTATAACGTTTAAATTATCTTTGGCAATGGCATTCTGTCAACATTATTATCGACAGCAATATTATCAAATTCAAATTATTGTTGTGTGAGAATTATCCCTGTAACGCTCTTCCCTTGAATAGAATTATTCTTTTTTCACATCTTCTACCCTGGTAAAATTTCAAAGTTCAGATTTTTTCGGTCGATATCCCAGTTACCAGTTTAGGCATCTGAAATCTAGATAAATACACGATCGAAAAAAATTATGAAAGCATAATATTGTCCGAAAAATTATGACATTGTAGATAGATCTATTCAAATTCATGTCTTGAATTATTTTGATCAATTTCCGCTATTCATATTAATGTTCCCCACCCAATATAAAATTATATGCTACATTATTGTGTATAAAACCTGCATGCGAATATTGTTGGAATTTTGAAAGTAATTTGAAGTGAGTAATTTTTGGTGGAAGCTGTTACGAAAGCATATTTGGTCGAATTGTTACTGCCGTGCTTTATTACTTTTATAATAACATTTTTATATTTCTTGAAAGTTCTAGCCGTACTTTTAACGGCTATTCATCGGTGTCCAAGCGCCAAACAATTATTTCTACACATGAAACTTGTGTAATTTTTCACTTTCTCATGTTTGTAAGTGTTTTTAGTACCTAATTGATCTTCATTGTTTGCCTCTCGGCTGATAATCGATGTTGCGTTAATGTGAAGTATTTCAAGATTCCACTAGATGTATCGATGTTTGATATTGAATAAGCGTTTATCCTACTCATCTATGGTGCATGATTTTGGATATGGGACGGATTGATTAGGAAATAATTATTGAGATAATGGGCACACACAGTTTCATATTGATTTCAAGCGAATAGTGAATTCACACTATAGCGACAGTGAGTCCACAATACCATCCCAGTTTGGCTCGAGAGTCCTTGAGTGTAATTGAGTATTTAATTATCTTGATTATTGAATTTTCTCAATATAAAGTCACTTTTAATAGTTGACTTGACTATTAACATTCAATTTAAGATCATCTTTCCTTGATCTTCCATTGAAAATACTTATATTTTGTTGAATGCTTAATTTTTCGCTGAAGTCTGAGCCAATTATTTCTCTTAATTTCATAGTTCTCTAATTTTTCATGCTTATATCACGTGTTTTTCACACAAATCCGAAGCTAACCCAAGGCTAGTGCCTATAATACTTTCCCTATGTCCTTCCCTGAAAGCGATTTTATGACGCCATGTAACCCAGTGTTTGTGCTCTATTATTTTATACTTGCAACACTTGTACTAACAACGATGCGCTTATCAAATCAAAATAACGATTGTATTGTGTATTGAGTTGGATTAATTTATGTGCAGAGTTGTTGCGGCTTTTCTTTATTGTTTATTAACATGTGTGTGCCAGTGTGCTTTGCATGCTAAGCGAGCTAACTACTCAGTTACCTTACTATTATAATGTGTAAGTAATTCAATAAGTGTTCAAACTATTCGAAAATATTGTTACTTAGTGTATATTCAAAACATTTTCTTGTTCATTGATGTATATCCTTATCTTTAGCCAGTTACGTTACTTCGATAGAAGTTGAAACAATTATTAGAGTGAAATTTATCTATTTGTCATTTCCCCCTCCAGGTAGATGTAGTTTAGAATCAGTTCTAGTTATAGAAGGAATTAGTTTTCGATTACTTTTCAGTTCAATGAAAACTATTCCTAATTAGCCAATTATTTCCAAGTGTAGTCTACTTAAAATTGCATCTTGAAGTTACCAAATTCCTTCAGTTTTTCTAGAAATTCTCTTTTTATATTTTTAGATTTAAGTATCAAAATGTCTTGGAAATCACCATTTCTGGGATCACCCTAATATGGCTCTCTACTGTTATTTAGGTAATAGATGTTTGGGTTTGAAGAAAAATAAATGTTGAATTAAAAGAAGCAACTAAACCATTTTACACGGTATCTTTGGGATCAATTATTATTGACAATCGCTTGAAATAGGAGCAGGAAACATCTAGATAGTTATAGTGATTTCAATATAGTTATTGCTGCGTTTATACTAACTACTATCAACAGCTTTGATTTTTTTTCAATGTATAAAACCAGTATTACTATCTGTGATAATTAATTTAGTTGGATATAATAATTTTTCACTTTTGTAATCTATTCCACTTACGATTAATGACATTGTATTTAATTTTTTCACCAATACTTAGTACTTCCTTAGTCTTTGTTTTTGCAAATAACGGAAGATGATCGCTAGACTAGCTATTTTAATAGTTCTGGGTAATGGTAGAATTCAGTGGCAATTGAAGCGAACTTAAACATCCAATCTATAGTATATAATGATCTTATTATAAAATCATATTAAAAGTATACCGTACGAAGATTTTATTAATTTGATTATTTCATCACAATAAACTTATCGATTGCTCACTCTCATTTCATATTGTCTGAATTGTATGTAACGTTTTCAACACTTATCCCATGTGAAGTGCAAGCTCGTCAAATATTTCATCAAATTGATATTTTAACTGCGTTAAACCTGATATTAAAAGGACATTCTTATTTGATTCTAGACTAAACATTTTGGAGTTTCAAGTGAGCCTTGAAGACAAAACTAAAACATCGAATGTAATTTATGGCTCTTTCGAGCCAATTTTCAAACACCAATCAATCCATCAGTTACTTTGATCACTTATTCCTGAAAGATTTGACATATTGAGTTGAAAAAATTAAAAAATAATGTTTTGAATCTAATTTATTCTTTTTGTGCCTTATTTTGCACCAATCAATAGTTCTATATTGAAATCATTAAGTTCATATTTTGTAAGATAATTTTATAGCTGGAGGGAAAAATGTTGAGCAGCGCTTCATGTTTTAAAATCATTAAAGTTGATTCAATGCCACAAAAATGTGTATATTAATATTATGATGCATCAAAACTAGGAAAGTTATTGTATTGTGCTCTATGATTTATTATATTTTTAAACAATTCAAGTACTCATTTGATAAAGCTTTACGTTTTATCGCTGTTTTGCAAGAAAAATTATGTTAACCAGTTTTTTCAAACGTTTGAAGGTCTCACTTGACATTAATAGAGAAAACAGTAACTATTATATCATGCAAAATTTACCTCCTTCACAAAAATGCATTCTAGTCTCCGGTTAGTAAATAAATCACTCACTAAAAATGATATTTAATTTCATTTTAGATAAATAGGTCTTTAAGCTCCATCTAATTTTACATTCATAAATTAGTTAGTTTATTCTCCCCTACATCAATCATTACTATATTCATGATATAAAAACAACTGTATTTAGTTAAGTTTAAATTAATCTTATCGGCTGTGATTGTATTGTCTAAAGTAATGTATTATATTAGTTATAAAATATTGTTATAGTCAGTAATGCAGAGTCAGTTGATGATTAGACAGATTATATTCTATTTAATTTTATAATATTAATATTATTGTTTTTGCTCACAATAATTCGCTCAAAATGATATTGCCTTGATAGATATCTATGCTTCATGGATAGACAGAATTTCCAACACCAATCTTCAGGAATGAATGTACTTTGAACCCGTTGTTAATATTGCTGCTTGCTTTAATTCAGATATAAAATTAAACTGACTGGACCTTGAAAAGAATAATTCAATTGGATTTTTTTTACAGATTTTCAATATTGTTATAATGTGAAAATGTATATGGATGCTGTATTACAACGATGCTGTAGGCTGTCTATTCTAAGGGCAAGAATAAAATCCTTGATAATGAATTATTTCCATCAAATCAATGTTTATATTGAAGGGAATGTAATCTAATATAATTACTGTATCTTTCTTAGTAGTTGAATTTTTATTTTGGACTATTGAGTGATGTCATAACCTTGGTGTACTGTAACTGTTCATTACTAAATAAATAACTCCATCCATTACTCTACTGTGTTCATACAACTAATGTTTGAAATTAAGTACATAAAACATAGGAAAATTGTTATTTTAGACTCCGCATGACTGATTATAATGTATTTTAAAGTTATCTATGAGCTCTATCTATTAAAAATACTGCAGTAATATGTTTAAATTGAGGTACAAATAATAAATTAGTTATTGAAATACAAATATGATAGCATCACCGTATTATAAGGTATTTCTCAGTTCAATTTATACTTTTATATTATCCCTTGTAATTACTATGTACAATTTAATTCCTTCATCTTTTTTTCAATAATTAATTTGCTAAATTTGTCAATCTAAGCAATTCTGAGAATCTCTTCTTAGATATGAATTGGAAATGTGAATAAGTATTCAACTGCAGTCAATTATCGTGGCACTACTTGTAAAACTTCATATTAATTTATTGCATCATTTTTTAAAACCTGCTGCTTATGAAAAGGTTTCTCATCCATATTATATTCCAGTTTATTTGCAATAATGGTTCAAATTGAATTTTTCACTTTTTATAGTTTTCAAATTTTACTATAAGCTTTTATTCTTCTTATGAAATGTTGAAAACCTGCATTGCTGTATTCCTGTACGGTATTCAGAGAACCTTTTATCTAATCTTAAGCGGCTCCAATAATCTATCTATTCATTACAATAGATAATTGGCCAGTTTCTTGTCGGAATATCCAATTAAAATCTTAATATTCAACGTGGAATATAAATTGTAGACAAGTCTTATTCTCATTAATTTCAAAGCAATTATTAAAAATCTCATTTCCAGTATTATGTTTTATGATTCAGAGAGAATTTAAGTATCTTCATTTCAGAGAGTGTCTAAGATGATGTATTAAGTTACAAAGTACAATTAGTTATCAATGCTCTTGTTTTTGGTGAACACCAAGAATTTGTATAGGAGGTACCTTATACCAAAACATCGCATTGTATTTCTAATACTTGACTATTTTTAATGAGGTTTAATTTGCCGATTGATATAAATTGTAATAATAATTCTTGAGCTTTCTTCTTGAAAAAGATCACGAATTTTATTGATAAAATATAGACTTGGCTATATTCTATCTATTCCGAGCTACAATTTACATCAGATAAATTTATTTTTATGGTGTACTGTAGTTGATATTTTTTCTGTCTGTCCTTACAATCTCCAATAATACTATCTATTTCTCTATGCTACATACTGTATTTTATAAAATAATGTAAATTTTCGTAATGAATTTTTCAATGTTATAAGGATTTAAATTTAGGTATTATTCATTCTAATGTCTTTTTTATGAGAAGGTTAGTAAAACAGACAAGCATTTGAAAAAATCATTTTAGAGTTGCAACGAAAACATCACACATTTTTCAATATACTGATATAAAAAATTATTTCTCATTTCTGAGTTCTATTGAAACAATCAAAATATTCCAGATCTTTTTTATTGTGTAATTGGAACTATTGCTATTATTGAATCTCTTTAAAAATAATATAGAATATTATCGAACTTTTTTAAAGTGTGTGTTACAAATTTTGTATCAAACGTTGATGTTTCCTAAGATGTTTTATTAATTTCAAATCAATTGAAATAAAATTGTTTGTTTGAAAAATACCTTTATTCTAGTTATTATTCAAGTTTTAGATTATTATTTGCTCCAAATCTGAATGCTAATGATCATCGAAACCTTTATCATTTTATTATTGAACTGCTGCGTTATATTACACAATGCGTGTACCTATTTCATATTCTAAGGCAAATCTGAAGATTTAGATAGTAGAATCTAAATACGTTTGTTGGTGGGATTGAACAATTTCAAATCTAATAAAAATTTACTCACTCATAGTAGTCGATCAAATTACAAGGATAAGGTTTACTGTTTATCCTTATTAATGTCAATGATGTTTTATTGTAATCCAAAAAGCCTTCAACTTGAAGAAGCTATAGTGTAGAATTCGATTTGATGTTGAGCTTATAATGGGTCAAGTTGAACTGACATGAAATGGGAATAGGAAAATTTATTGGGGCAAAACAGATAAGATCTTAATTCTGAAGTAACGTTTAGAACCTATTCAAAGTTATGAATGAAAACCAATGAGATATTTTATTAAATTATTGAAGTATTGCATGTCTGTACTGTTGGTATTTGCATGATGTTTGCGTTATTTTATTGCTTAGCATGTCACTAATTTTGGGCACTGCTCTTGCAATAAGCCTTTCCATTATTTTAGATTCTGAGATTTTCTCCTCCTCCTCCAAAATAGTCTCAAATCGCCCTCCTTGTCATCAATTATTCAAAGAAATGCTCGGTATGTCTCTCGATCATCTCCTAACTAAATCTATTCTATTAATTATTTTCAAACTTATAACAGTAATTCACATAGTTGCTCATGAAGCAGCACACACCGATGCAATGACTAATAATTATTGGTGTGCTCACAAGCAACTATGTGAAGTACTGACTAATCTTCAATTTATTGACACTTTTGAATGAGTGAATGTTTCAATCACTAATGCTTATGCCCGGTTTCTCAATCGTTCAATAAACAGTTTATGGATCCATTAGCAGTATTGAATCAATAAACATGTGTTTTCAAATGCAAAAAAAATATTGATTCAATACTTTATTGAACAACTGAGAAACCGAACATTAGACGATTCCTTCCCTTGGACTCTCGAAAAACTCTGATTCACTTCATTAATCACAACAATCTACTCATTAATCATGGATCATCAGAAATTTTAAAATTCCAAACCCTTGTATGGTGTTATAAATTGAAAGAACTGAAGGGAAAATTCTAATCAACCGTAAGTTCTCCCTCCAATAATACTCACTACATGAGAGACGTTAACCAATTAATTGAAACGCGGGAAACCATTACTTATACAATATTCTTCATTTTCAAATAGAAATTTGATCACCAATAGAACTCATCTCACAATATAAAATTTTAAAAAGTACGTTTTGGATTTGAATAATCCCATCCGTCCGAATGGAGACTGAGGCCCGTATGCACCATCATTTAAACTAAGTAAAACAAAGAAAAAGTACTTTCAACTTAGATTATAAATGAAGTTTGAACTTCGATTTGTAAAACATTGTTTAAAAGACGACGGAGCATTATACGGGCCTAAGGAGATAATCTGCTTATCAAACTCACATTCAAGTGAGATTGGTTTTTTTCTAGTTTTTAGGATGATAGACCATGCCCATAATACCCTACAAGCACAATATTCCATTTAGTGGTTGAAACCTCTGCCATGGCACCTCCCTTCCAGTTGCAATCAAGCTGTGTGTATGGATCCTGAATGAAACGAATCGTAGATAATTTTGTATTCAATTATTTGTCCGTGTTTGAAAATAAATTTTGTTCTGATTGAATTGTATGTTTATGAGTTATTTATTGAACACAATAAACTTGTATCCTTCTCAATTTTTCATGTAGTATTTCACTTTATTATACTATCATTTATGAAACCTTATTATAAAATATCTTTGATTGAATGTATTCAACTCTTGTTATTAAACTTGCAATTATTTGTTTTCTCTTTACTTAAACTTTTCTACTCCATCTTTTAATGCTCACCAGGGTAAAATGCATGGTATAAATTTGATATAATATAGCCTATAATGTGAATGAAAAAAATTAAGTGGCACAAATTACCATAGATTAAATAAGATTGAGGAACTGAATCATTAAAACAAGAATTTTATTTATGATAGTTTATTACCCAATATACATTCGAGAATTAAATTCTCATGTTTAATTAATCATGATTGATTAATGATTAAATCACCATAAACTAAGAAGAATAACCTGAACTGGTACAATAGATCTATATCACGATTCTTCATAGTTTTCAGTTTTCATATCGTTGATACCTAAGTCGTCATTCTGTTCGTGAGTTCTCTCATACTTGGATACGGTTAGTCTATCATCCAAGGAGTTGTCATCATTCAAACTCTGTAAAAAAAACAATTTTCATGAATCAAACAAAATATTGAACAGAATTATGAAGTATCTATTTTGAATGACAACATTATTAATAGGATAGAATAATTTGAATTGAGATTAATATTTATCTTTTTACCACTTTTTTTTACCAATATCAGTTATTTTTATGCTCAGCTCTGTCAAGTTAGTCTGCATGCAATCTGCAAGATTGTTTCGGCCCAGCTGACAAGTGCATTCATTGTATTTTGAAAAATATAACAAATGACATTGCAATACATTTCTATAGCAGGATTCTTTCAACTTGTCAGAAAACAGCTGATTTAACGTTAGTAAACGAGCGTACATCAATCAGCTGTTTCTGACAATTTAAAAGAATCCTGCTATAGTTATATAAAGTCACCGACCAGGTCACACGGTGGGATTAACGAGCATATTCTAGCCTAAAAGCAGCTTGGCGTGAATCAGTACCATCAACATGAGAAAGCTGACAATACAAAATAATTCATTAGTAAGAGACAGACGCTGTAATTATCAGAGTATACTAAATGTTAAAATATTTTTACAGGCTGAATAAAATAGTATATATATTATTCGAACGAAATTTTATATATTTGAAGATTCTGTTTCAGAATATTGACAACAGATTAGCTGCAGTGAAATTGATGAACGTCAAAAACTTCATCCCCGGGCGGGAACCGAACCCAGCACCTCTGGTATTCATGACCAGCGCCTCATCCACTCGACCACCGGAGATCTTCTGTACTTCTGTTCCCGCCCGGGGATGAAGTTTTTTGTACAGTAGCGTTCATCGAATTTCCTTACTAGCTATTAATCTGTTGTCAATATTTGCAGAAGCAGAAGTCTTCAGAATATTATATGGCATTAATTAGGAATTTCGTTCAATTAATTATTATGATTTCACAGCAACTGTATAGTTGCAATGTCTCATTACCTTCCATCTTTAAATAGTATATTCTTCATTTACAAGCTTTTATTCAACCCAACACTTTTAGCATACTCACAGTTCAACCGTATTTATTCAACGTTCAAACACCAATTAACTTGTATGTTATTTACAATGAAACCATAGCAACATAAACATATTAACAACTGTGATCCAATACTTTTCTTCTTTCTCAACACTAAATATCACCTGAAAAATAACTGTATTACCAGTACACATCCCCTTTTTTTAATTTCTATCACTATATAGTGCTTTTTATCCTTGAAGACGCCTGGCCAGCTTGGTGCGTAAACCAATCAGAATGCCCGGTAATGTTGTCATATTGTGTGCTATTCAATCATCTGAACATTTAATTCATTCAATATCAGTCTGCTGTCAAGACTCGGCGTGTTAACTTGGTCTTGGATGATTTAAAAGTAGAAGAGATCATCAGAAATCATCACTATCACAGAAGTGAGCTTAGTATTGGCAATGCTGCAGGCGTATGATTCGCCTGTTCGGAAAATGGTGGGGTACTGTTTCTGCATTCAGGGGTCGTCAAGGATGAAAAGCACTATAATCATTACAAATCGAAATAATTAATCGCCTCACTAGTCACCAATCAGCAAAACACGACATATTACAAAAAAATAGGGCTCTATAAACAGCAACCAGGCCGCCATTGTGGTACCCGACTTCAGACAGCTGTTTGTGAAATAGCTCGAGTTGGGTATAGTTAGTTAAAGTGTATACTGCTCGAATTTTCTAAACTGTTTAGAAATTAAAGCTGAGTTACATATAAAAATAGTGGGTGGGTGCGTCTACCCCGTCTTTAGAGCCTTATTTTTAGTTAGATAAAGTTTATCTTCAGATAAAATGTTTTAGAAATCGATGGAAACAGGCCAACGTATCCAAAGAACATGTGTCTGTTTCCCCATTTGTGAACAGCCAAATTGAATAGGCCTATGTTATTATACTACTATTATATGCATAATAGTATTATGTTACAGATACTGTAATCTTAGGCTAGGCATACACCGGTTAGTCAAGACAAGACGAAATTAGTCACGTTTAGTCACAGTAATTCACACAGCTGCTTATGAAGCAACACACACCGATGCGATGACTAATCAGTGTGTGTTGCTTCATAAGCAACTATGTGAAGTACTGTGACAAAACGTGTCTTGTCTTGTCTTGACTAACCGGTGTACGCCTAGCCTTACAGAGACTGTATTATGGTACAGAGACTGGCCATTCATTGGATGGCACACTTTTGATTGGTAAATTCGGACAAATCCACCATAGTTTTGCCAATTCCCATTAGATTTGCATTGAAATGATACGAAAATCATAATTATGTTATGTTGAGTGTTCACTTCTTAC
Source organism: Laodelphax striatellus (assembly GCA_017141395.1). Lineage (NCBI taxonomy): Eukaryota > Metazoa > Arthropoda > Insecta > Hemiptera > Delphacidae > Laodelphax > Laodelphax striatellus. The sequence continues at coordinate 42,681,093 of CM029534.1, read as the reverse complement.
CTACAATTCACCAGTGTTAGTTTTCATCAATTTAAGCTTTTAAAACAATACCAAGAGTAGAGAGTAATGTTAAAAAAAGTAATTTTTTATGTTTCTCTCAAAATAGGTGAATGGATTGATATTTGCCTGTAATCTCATATCAGAATTTTAAAACTCGGCAAAAGTATGGTGGTGGCGGGAATAAAAAATGTTCCAACACACTGTTATGGGCCCTTTCACACCAAAGACCTCACTGTCATTATACGTATAGTCTCTGTAACTAAAGCGACATACGCAATAGGCCTATGTCATTACTTATTTGATGAGGCCCACCTGTATATAGCTATTGCCAGCCGGATCGTCTAGCACGAGCGTAACAGGTGTTTTTCCCTTGATGACGTCATCGAGGCGACCGAGGAATTCGGCCATTTTGCCCTGGGCCAGCTTGTCGGCTGAGTCGGAGAACAGGGTGCCTTTTTCGGCGAGTTGGTCGCGCACGGCAACCAGCAGGCCTTCAACTGTGGTGAAGCGTCCGCCCAGGGCCGCCGGGCCCACTTCCACGTCCAGTTCAGGCACCTCTAGGCTGCATGTTTCCGACTAAAAATATTCAAATTTATTTGAATTTGACAATAATAATACTCAAACCAAAATATTGAATTAAAGTAGAAGACCCGCATGGGTATGAAAGCCTGTGCGCGAGAATTTAGTTGAAACCATACAGTGAGAGTTATGAAACAATACAAAACAACTAAATTTACTAAAACAATACATTAAGATTTATGTTATGATAGGATTAATGAATATATAGACAATAATTCACTTAGAAAGTAAGATTGTACTCACAAATTATGTGTTGATGTACATTTCGTGGTGCTGTGCCGGATCGTCGGAACACGTGTACCAACGATGCGGCACAGCACCGCGAAATGCACATCAACACATACTTTGTGAGTACAATCTTACTTTCTAAGTGAATTATTGTCTATATTTTGATCAAGTGAGAAAAGGATGGATCCACAACAACCATTAATGAATAATTTATAAATTTTAATACAACATTGATGGAATTAAGAATTTTACTGTGAAAAATAATAATTTTAGTAAAAAGAGGAACACTGCTGAAAACTAAGAGATGGAATAAGCGATTTCTCGCCAAGTCACGCGGGAATCACGTGAAATCGCGAGAAACCACGTGAAATCGTGAAAAATTGCTCAAAGTGAAATATAATTTTCATATATTTATGAAAAATATGATCAACTTTGAAAAGATATAACTTGAATCTGTTGGGCCAACAATAACCGTCTTGGTCTTCAATTGTAGGTAATTTAATTTACTTCAAATATAATAAGGACTGTTTTTCATTGAAAAGTGATGCTTCAAGATCAAAACACTGCGACATTTCGCCATTTTTCACGGTGAACCGGAAGGTCGAAAATTCGGATTTAATCTCTCAGCACTAACACACACAAAAGAAACCCACTACTTCATCAAGTGCCAGATAATGTGTACCATTTTACTAGGATAAAAGTTTCCTACCTTGAGAATATCGCGCTTCAAGTCATCGGCATTAGTGACTTTGACAGCCAACCTGAGTCCCAGCTTTTCTATGCCACCTCCAGCTTTCACTTCGTTGGTGCGATGGCCGCATGCGTCGCATATCGTCGCCATTATCACCACCTCTTTGAAATGTGGAATTCCTGAAATTCGCTTTTTCAAGGAAAAAATCTCATACTTCATGAGAAACGTTCAATAATGCCCAGAAAGGAAGCCATCAAACGTTTAGTGGTTTCAATTAACAATTTGTAAGGCTTGATCATAGAAATTTGCCTGACGATACAGAGAAAATTCACCAATGTGATTCACTATTATTTCAGCCATTTAATTTTTGGCTGGTCCTGTATGGATCTGGTCCCTGGAATACTAGTCAGGTATTCAATTACATATTATTGAGGTACGTATATAGGCTTATGGCTGATTCAATCATGAGGAAAATAGTAGTTTATGCAATGGTTGTATTATGAGAGCCTTTAAACGACGAATGAGATACCGAGTTTAAAATACGAGCAACAACGCCGCGAGTTATTTTAAGGTATCTCAAGAGTCGTTTAAAGGCTAAAATACAACGATTGCATACACCATTTTATCTACGACCAACAAAAACAATAATATCTACATTATCAATCTAAACTAACCTTGATTCGAACGAGCATTATTCTATTTCAATGTTACCTTATAGCCTGGTTTTCATTAGTAGAGTTAGTGGTAGAGTAACTAGAATACTAACTCTACCGTACTAACTCTACTCTACTTACTTGGTACTTAAAAGCAAGTACTCTACTATCACTCTGCTCTACTATGAACGTTTTCATTGGGAGAGTTCACAAGATAGTTAGTACTCGCCCAGGGAACTCTACCACTAACTCTACTAATGAAAACCAGGCTTAAAGGTTAGAAAGTTGCTAAAAGCACACACGCATGAGCATCTACTACAGTGCTTTTATCAGCTGCCCATGTTGTTTTGTTCCAGTAGTGTTTTTAAACAGATTGAACTAGGGCCGTGTTATAATATAAAATCTGTACTGTAATGAGGTCAGTATAGTACAAGTTTCAAATTCCATTTCGATTTCAATAATGAAACTGTAATGATTGCTTAATAGGTCGTAGATTGAAAAACCTCTTGTGCTCTAATAACTAGCGATAAAGGATACTGGTAAGTTTCATGTTAGTGTCGCAGGGAGCAGCACACTCGGGACAATTGGTAGGAAACTGCAGTACTTCGGTTTCAAAGTCCTCGAGTTTGACTTGTGAAGGCGCGGGCGCGGGAAGGGAGGGAGCGGAAGCGGTGGTCTCATCGGAAGCGATCTCTTCCTGTGTGTAGAGTCCAAGCACATGGTTTTGCTCAGTGCTGCGCACGAACAGATTTATCTCGCAGTTGCGATCCTTGTGAGGTCGATCGGGATTCTCTACGAATAAGTTGCCGCTGATATCTTCAAAGATCTGTGCATTACAAACAAAGTGTCCAGTTTATTATTCATTTCTATTCAATCACTATATTGTTACCAGTGGCACAATACGCCACCAAAAATCAACAATAATGAAAAATAAAATGATTAAAATATAGCATACAGACAAGAATTTATGAGTTGCAACACTAAAGATACATGCAAGCATAGAAATAAATACATCATAACAAGAAAAATATAGGTAAGTACAAATAACAATAGGGTAGGTACTTGGAAGTTGTTGATGATATTGAAAAGCTTTAGAAATACAAGAGAAAATATTTTACAACTACGGATACTTGCAACTAAAGATACATGCAAGCATAGAAATAAATAATATAATATCAGAAAAAAATATAACTGAATTTAAATAATACTACTAACCGTTGACATTTGAAAAGTTGCTAATAATATCGAAAAGCTTTAGAAACACAAGAAAAATATTTTATTACTTATTTTTCAACTTCTCAATAATTCTTACCTCATCTTATAACAAATTGAATAAAACAAAACCGTTACATGATATTTCTTTGGAAAAGAGAAAAATAGATAGCCTATTTTAATTAATATTTTTTATTGTGAAAACCTTTATGTGATTTGAATAAGGATAAGTGATAGTCTCTTTTCTCTGTGATATCACACAGTATGATAGCCTAAGTTGAAGTAGTTATGAAGAAGAAAATATTGTATCGATTTATTATTAAAAATCAAAACTCCAAATCCATCTGTATTTTTTATTTCAAGAGATTGCGAAAAGGTAAGAATAATTATAATTGTCACTGGAAACATCTATGCACAAGATCATGGAAAATTATACAGAATCAATATTTTGCACTGTTATACCACAAATAGGACAAAACCATCTAATTAGTCACAGATGAAATGAGATAAATTACTCACCATAGTAAAAGATGAATCCAGTGACTTCAGTCCAACAATTTTCTCTACAAATTTATCAATGTTTTCCGCTATTTCAGGGTTTTCCTCCCTTCTCTGGTCTTGATCTTGCTTCAAAGCAATGCAGACTCGCTCAAGAATTCCTTCCACCGTTGTCACTTCTGAAAATGAGAAAAGTTTTCTCGTCATTGTCATTCAATTACCCCCAGATCAATTTCGTTACTTTTGATTCCCCTACATATTTAAAACTCAATAGAAATAAAACAAAAAATTAAATGTTGCTTTATTTGGGACAGCTGTAAATTTCAAATGGATGGATGACTTTATTTTTAACTTTGTATGTACTTACAATATAGACTAAAAGAGTTGTGGGAAAAGTTGAGATAAACTGAAGTTTGATATATTTGAGTTTTTACAATATTCTGTTCTCGAAAATTAGTTATATTCAGAAACAATTACAGTAGTTTTGATTGAGGGCCTGGTCACATACGTGTGGGGTTTGATTTAGTTCACTTCACTTCACTTAGGGCCTGGCCACACTCCTCCTTTGCTTGACTTCATTTCACTTCACTTACTCGCATAAAATATCTACGAGTAAGTGAAGTGAAGTCAAGCAAAGGAGGAGTGTGGCCAGGCCCTAAGTGAAGTGAAGTAAATCAAACCCCACACGTATGTGACCAGACCCTAAGCTACTAAGTAGCTGAATACGATTCATACTTCTACTGATTTTAAAGAATAGTTTCAACAGTGTTTGATTTTCAATTTCATATTTTATTAAACAGTGTTATAAAACAAGGAGGAATCAATTAGTAGAAACTAAATAAATTATTAAGCAATCTACCCCACTGAAAATTCCAGAAATAGGCCTATTCATTTAAGAGCGGAAAAGTTTTTAGTTGAAATTATCTAGTCAAGAATGAACAGAATGCAATAGAATTGATATGTACTGTTCAATTAATATTTAAAAAATAAATTAGGCCTATCTCAATATGTAGAATGTACTAGCCTATATGACATATTACCATAAAGTGTGTACTTTTTAGATGATACTTGCATACTTGTACTGATATGTACTACAAGTAAGTAAAGTACAAGTGAAGTATGATATGAACTTACTTACTTGAGTGATATGTACTTTTTTATATTCATACTTACCTCCTTTTTGAGATTGAGCAGGTATTTCAAATTCGATATCTGGAATTTTGATGGACGTATAGTCTGACTTGATGACTTGCCTATTCAAATCACGTGGTTCATTGACATGAAGGGTGATTCTGACACCTTTCTCTTCAAACTGGCCTCCTTGTTGAAGTTCATTGTTTTTAAACCCACAGTGTTCGCATTCAAATGACATGAGCACCACCTCTTTGTAGAACGGAATTTTTGTAAGCAGTAGCCTCGTAATTCCCTGGTTTTAAAAATCAATTGAAAGTTTTATTTTCAGGTGGTGGACTAAGCTACAGAGCTATAAGCGAAAGCGCCCACTGAGGTGGAGTGGCGGTTTCCAAAAGGCGTTTCGAAGTGGAGGTGGCGTGGCATTTAAAACCTGCTTTTAAATGGGAGTGGCATACGGCAAAAATTAATCATGCTAGTGGCGCCACTCCATACGCCATGTCACCGCCACTCCTACCTCTATGTGCGCTGTTCCATTTAGTTTCCTATGTTTATATTTGGTGTGGCATCTATCTGGCGCCACGCCACCACCACGCCATTTCAGTGGGCGCTCTCGCTAAAACTACAGACGAATAAGAATGAAATCTCACAAATGCAATGAATAAAGGTAACGTAAGTAATACTTAATTTTGAGTTTCAACACTAGTCAATCGATTAATTTTTAGTTTTCTTTTATCACCTTCTAATTCAATGCTTCCAGAGGATTCAGGCACTCCATTCAAAATTAAAAGTAGTCAAATTTATGTTCTTTGGAGCAGAATCCATGGGTTATCAAGCTGCATTGGAATGGTCGACATGTAATTATTTCAACAAGTTGAATGTTAGTTAGATTTTATTGCCATTATGGAAACATAAAATGATCACATAGGTATCTCACAAAACAAAAATAGCCTATGTAGGCTACTGAAATATCATCCTAATAGCGCACAAGAGCCTTTTTCAAATTACCAGATGATTATGTAAAAAATCAGAAAAATTATCGAAATGCTACTGATTCAACTGTAAGGGCCTGGCCACATACGTGTGGGATTTGATTTACTTCGCTTCACTTACTCGCAAAAGTATATCGTATAGTATATAGAAAGATATACTATTGCTAGTAAAGTGAAGTGGAGTAAATCAACCCCCACACGTATGTGGCAAGACCCTCAATAATCATTAATAGGCTAATAAAAAGCAACTCACATTGTCACCGCAGTTTAAGCATAGACTTTCAATTTCAGTTGTTTCTGGATCCGGATCATCAGCATCCAGAGCTTTAAAAAGAGCTTGAGGTTTTTCCGTTTCCTGATTGTCCATTTTGAAGATTTGTTTTAATATGAAAGTTTAATATAAATATGAAAAATTTCACACAAGAGTCGCCAACAAAAAGATTGAAAATAAACATAACCTAAAAATTTCCAGTTTCAGTTTACACATGCGGCTCTAGCTAGTGGCAAACAGCTGTTACTCAAGAGGAATTACTGCAATTTTATAAATTCCTTTATAATAATGATAATGATCCTCAAACTGTTTTTGGAATCAGGTTAATGAAAATAAAAAATTGTAAATAGAACAGTAGATTAATTTGTTTAAAAGATTTCAAAGAACATTACATCTTATATCAATATGATCAGGTTGGCATTTTGAACTCTGCCATTCAGCTCATCAGCTGATCGGTCGTCAAGATTTCCTGAATTCTGCTGCATGATCTTTGTGTCCTCTAAAACTGAAAGGTAATTATTTAATTACAATTATAATTATTTTATGTTTATGAATTATGCAGTCTGATCATGAATATATTCATAAAATTCTAAACTATAAACCATGAACACATTCCACTAATTACAACATTGGTTGTAGTGTGGCTTGTGATAATTTTCAATATCAATAGGTCATTTCCAGGTATATTATTATTTAGAATTACAATGGAGTAAGACTAACTGAAATAAATAGTCATACCAATCAACTATTTCATAATCACAATCTCGTACTCCTTGAATAGAAATTGCAGGCCCCTGAAAACGTTTTTATAGAATTAATCATAACCTATGCCTCAGGTCTCAATTTTACTTTACCTGCTAGGATAGGTGGTGTCCAATGCTCAAAACTTCTGTTCTCAAGGTCTTGAATATCCTATTTATAATATTCATAAACCTGCATTCCAGAAGTAGTCATGCTGTATTTTAAGAATCCTGTAACTATCTTGAGACACATTACCTTTGCAATAAAGATACGCATATTAAGTTAATGCAGATGATTTTCATCTTAAATTGATAGAGAAGAGTAAGGCTAGGCGTACACCGGTTAGTTAAGACAAGACAGGACGAGATTAGTCACAGTAATTCACATACTTGCTTATGATGCAGCACTCACCGATGCAATGACTAATCGGTGGTGTTGCTTCATAAGCATCTATGTGAATTATTGTGACTAAACGAGACTAATCTCATCTTGTCTTGTCTTGACTAACCGGTGTACGCCTAGCCTTATTTGTGTTCAGACTTGAAGCAGCAACAGATTTTAGCTCTGATATTTGTTCTTGCTGAGAAGTTATCAGTAATGTTATATGATAATATTATTAATGTAATAAATTAGTTCTAATTTTATATTTATTAATAATTGCATGTATTGTTCATTTTTCCCCAGATAAAACTTTCCAATATGTCAAGTCAACCGCACCTGAAAGCAGGCCAGGAAATGGTCTATCCATACACCTACGCTGCTAAATTCAGAGCGTATCCATGGAAGTTCCTCTACACCCACAGCTGGGTTTACAAGCACCATCTCATTGGAATCCTTCTCTCGGTACCTATATTTTACAAAATAGGAAAGGCAGGTAAACACAATCATGATTTTAAATCGCTAATCATCTATAGCCTACTGATGAAAAAATGAGGCCGAATTTGTGTGTCCGTTAGGGCCTGGCCACATACGTCTAGGGTTTGATTTACTTCACTTCGGGCCTGGCCACACTCCTCTGTTGCTTGACTTCACTTACTCACACTTATGCCCGGTTTTTCAGTCGCTCAATAGACAGGTTATGGATCCAATAGCACTATTGCTGCTAACCCACTAACCTGTCGAGACAAACGTTTGTCGTTGCTATGGTAGTCACCCGTTTTAGTCTATGACTTGGCTAAATCCCGAGCTCATGAACTGGCCCTAAGTTTATTGAACGACTGAAAAACCGGAGATTAGTGAAGTGAAGTAAATCAAACCCTAGACATATGTGGCCCGTTTTACGAAAGTCACAAGTTACCAATTCACCAATGAATTTTCACCAACCAGCTGAATTTTCAGTCGGCAATATTCAAAGTTTCATATTATTCAGCTGCTACATTGGTGACTTTCGTGAAACAGGCTCCAGGCCGTCAATAAAGCCAAATACTTGATGTACAGTACCTACCTACAATTTGGGAAAACGGTCTATTCTGAAACTAAGCAGTATCATTCGCTTTCCTACATTCCATTCAGTTTTTTTCATATTAAACTTCATTAATCCCTTACATTCCTAACATACCAAACTGGTTATTATGCTAACATGCTTTTTTATACAGGTAGGCTTGTCTTTTTTGAAGAAGTAGTAGAATGGCGGGCATGATTTTCAAGCTTGTTGATTTTCAAATTTGTTCCTGTAATTACAACTTGAATACTTTTTCTTATTAAAATGAAAGCCTTCATTTTAATTCTGTACTCTGTGTTATTACAATATTGAATTTATATCAATGAAACTGCTGTATTCATTCATAAACTATTATTGAAGTTTACAAAGTTTACAGTTGAATAGCAGTGTTGAAAATTGCAAAACTGTTCTAAAAGCCTAGAAATATTGGATACCATATGATATTTTTACCCTATTCGGATTTAGGTATATATTTTATTCCCCATAAGCATATATTCCTCAATTACAATTACTTACACTGAGTGTGATCGAAAGTTTTAGCATTCTGCTCTAGAATAGTTTATATAATATATTAGAAGACTCCACAATTCCTCTTAGTTGATCATTGATACTGTAATACAGGTTTGAAGCACTCATACATTGAAATTGCTAATTTTGTAATTAATTTTATCGTAATCAACATAATATATTGCACCACAAATGTCTTTCTGTTTCAGTGAACTCGCCAGAAAACAAGAAGAAATGGAAGGAGATCCGCGAGAGAGAATGGTACGGCCATGGCCATCATTAAATTCATAATAAAACAGTATAAAGCTCTAGTAATTGATATTCCAATCGTAAATTTAAAAATCTCTATAGATTGAAAAATTTGAACATTGTTATCACTGTCAAGCATTTGTGTAATTTGAGTGTTGAAATATAAGTCAGTAATGAATTGATTTCAATATTTTGCTTATTTGTTTACCCTACCTACAATATTATTATCAATATGAAAGCTATTCTGTTCATAATAGTTTATAATAATTAATAATATTGTCCACTTAATCTATATGGAACCGTTGAATTTATTTGTTCAAAATAGTATTAAAAAGTATAGTATTGATTCGAAAGTATTATAATATTCAGATTTGTTTCTTGGAAGTATCATCAGAACGTTCATGTCTTAATGCAAGATAAAATACATGAATTTTTGGAAAAATTGCATAGTCAATTTTTTAATCTCTTCACCTAGAAGTTTTTCAAAATATGAATGATTGAAAGAGGAAATTTGTATTTTATTATTCATTTAATAAAATTTCATATTCTATTTTTTATAAATATTCTCTACAGGTGCGATTACACGTTACATATTAGCATCATGTGGCAACATTTGCTATTCAAATGGCATGGTAAATGTCGTTAACACAATGCAAATATGCAACTTGTATTCGCAGCTTGAGCACTATCAAGACTTATGCAGAAGATTTTTGCTTTCGTTTAGGTGGTTTCAGACCGCCGTAGCATAGCTTGAAAAACGCCTAATTTCCATTGAAAGCCCGGGACACTCATTTATACAATAGTATGCTCATAATTATACCAGCTGTGTGGAATCTAAATGCATTGAATTCCTATGTCTGAATAGCTCAGCTGGTATAGTGATATAGAGACACGGCTGTGTGTCCCGGGCTTTCAATGAGAATTAGGCGTATTCATAGCCCCCTCTAAATTACATGGCCTTCAATGTGACAACCTCGCATTACCGACTGGTTTCATATAAAATCATAGGCCTACTTATAAAAAACACTACAAACACATGACTTATGAAACACATGACCGATTTGCATTGCTCATGCAAGCCGATGCATCGACGTTGTCACATTGAAGGCCGCGGTTCATAATAGTTTATAATCCACTTAATACTATACTATAATCCACAGTATTGTCCACTTAATCTATATGGAACCGTTGAATTTATTTGTTCAAAATAGTGTTGAAAAGTATAGTATTGATTCGAAAGTATTATAATATTCAGTTTCGTATCTTGGAAGTATCATGAGAACGTTCATGTCTTAATGCAAGATAAAATACATGAATTTTTGAAAAAATTGCTTAGTCAATTTTTGAATCTCTTCACCTAGAAGTTTTTCAAATGAAAAAATGAATGATTGAAAGAGGAAATTTGTATTCTATTATTCATTCAATAAAATTTCATATTCTATTTTTCATAAATATTCTCTACAGGTGTGATTACAAGTTACATATATTAGCATCATGTGGCAACATTTGCTATTCAAATGGCATGGTAAATGTCGTTAACACAATGCAAATATGCAACTTGTATTCGCAGCTTGAGCATTAAGGCGACTATCAAGAGGTATGCAGAAGATTTTTGCTTTCGTTAAGGTGGTTTCAGACCGCCGTAGCATAGCTTGAAATACGCCTAATTTCCATTGAAAGCCCGGGACACACATTTATACAATAGTATGCTCATATACCAGCTGTGTGGAATCTAAATGCATTGAATCCCTATGTCTGAATAGCTCAGCTGGTATAGTGATATAGAGACACGGCTGTTTTGTGGATATGTGTGTCCCGGGCTTTCAATGAAAATTAGGCGTATCCATAGCCCCCTCTAAATTACATGGCCGCGGCCTTCAATGTGACAACCTCGCATTACCGGCTGGTTTCATATAAAATCATACTTATAAAAAACACTACAAACACATGACTTATGAAACACATGACCGATTTGCATTGCTCATGCAAGCCGATGCAGCGACGTTGTCACATTGAAGGCCGCGGCCATGTAGTTTAAAGGGGGCTATGGCGTATCTCAAGCTACGCTACGGCGGTCTGAACCACCTTTAGTCGGAACACATCAGTCCTTGACATTCTTTCGAAGCAAACAACCAAGATATATCACCATGGTCTGCTATTTATTGAAAATAATGTTCTTACAAGTTCTCGTCGGTCGTACATCATGAATCTAGTACAACGAGATGGAAGGTCCGCGTCAAATAGAAGTCTCAACGAATGATTAGCCAATTTATTCACGTTTCTCCACCTCAGAGGACTCATTTTCTCTCATTATTTTTATACAAGATTTTAAATCTATTGTAAAAAAAAATCAATCTGGCGGATGACTTTTTCCATAGTAACTTGAGATAACGGGTGTTCAAAAAGGACGCACCTCAAAGTTTGAGGGAGAATATTTACTGCATTGGGAATATTTTTTTCTCAAAATATAATATATTAACACTGCTGTAGTCTTAATGAACGCATTGTATACCGTTTACATGTACCAGTGCTTTCTCAGTATTCATTTGTATCTGTAGTATCAGTTCATGTTCGGCTACGGTTTTTCCTAAATTATGAACGTTTTTCTATTACTCAAAGTTATTACGCCTTAAAATCTTTCGAACGAGTGAAAGAGAAGTTCCAGTGAAAGAAAAGATACTTCAAAATCAAGAGATTTGTATTCGAACGTGTCTTTGTCTTCTTCCCAAGATTGATAATAATGCTTAATAACTGCTCTCAATAATAAAAACAATTCCTCCTTTGGAAAAACCGTAGCCTAACATATAAAGACATTACTGATACAAATGGATACTGGGAAAACACTGATAAATGTAGGTGAATGTACAATGTGTTAGTAAAGAGTATAGTAGAGCCATTTATACTATTTTGAGGAAAAATATTCTCAATGCAGTAATTATTCTTCCTCAAATTTGAAGTGCGCCCTTTTTGAAACACTCTGTATTATGCTCTTGTCAGGTGAATCAATACGGTCTTGCAGACTGTCCTGACAGAGCAGAGCACATAACACCTACCGTTACCGTGGTAACGTTAAATAACAGTCATTCGCCTTCCGCCAAATAAAAAAAAATATATAGCAGGATACAATAAACTTGTCATAAATCAGCTGATCCAGTAATAATTAAACAGTGATTTCGACACAATAATCAAAAGGCTTGAAAGTCTTAAAGACCTTTAAAGTCTTCAAAAGACCTTTTTAAAGAAGACCTTTCAAAGAATAACTCTTTAAAAGACCTTTTCAATAATCTGCGAGATTCAGCATCTGTAGGTTAAGTATTGTGATCATATGCTCGTCGATCATATGTTTTATGACAAGTTAAATGGATCCTGCTATATATATTACTTGAACTAGATGGAATCAATCAGAGTAAGATTGTTTCGATTTCGGCTCGCTTCAACTCATCACTTATCCAAGTTCGAAAATGTGTCACATCTACGTAGACTGATGGGTAGAGAGCACCGCAGCCCAGTCCCCAGGCTACCATTCCTACCAACTGATAAACACCGGGTTCCGAGTCGAAACTGCACATCAGGGGGCTGCCACCATCACCCTGTCATAGAAAAAAAACCAGTTTTAGCAATTTCAAAAGTCAATCTGTCAAAACAAAATTAATATCTACTGTACAACCTGTCATTTGAGGGTTAATGTAGGAGAGGGCTGACTGCACCCTAAAGCCCGGTCTAGACGCTACGATAAGTTTGTCAAACTTATCGTTCCAACTATAGCAGGATCCATTTAACTTGTCAGAAAACAGCTGATTGATGTACGCTCGTTTACTAACGTTAAATCAGCTGTTCTCTGACAAGTTAAATGGATACTGGTGTAGTTGGAACGATAAGTTTCACAAACTTATCGTAGCGTCTAGACCGGGCTTAACTCCGCCCTCCTAGGCAAAAATAATGGAGAAATTATTTTCTATTCATTAAAAAAAGTTCAATAATAAAAAATCAATAAAACATGCAATTCATTATGAAAACCAAATTAATTCTACTTTACTTCATAACTAGTCTACGCTATTACAATATATTTAACGGAAATATTAAGACTTCTTTATGGTGAAAATGGAATTCAATTTCAATTCATTGGAAAAAATAAGGTGCAAGAAGTGGATACAACGGGCATGTTGCCCAAAAACGCGTACCACAAAATTAAAAATATTGTTTAAAAAAAATTAAACAATTTATATAACCTACAGTAGTAATACAGACTACCAAATTACAGATTATAAACTTAATATATTATATAATTACACATTTATATTATTACACATTACATTATTAAAATTAAATAGAGAAGAGTACCATTGGGAAAACGAAAGGATAAAAGAAAAATGGGAATTTACTTTTAATGTTGTGTAGTGAAGGTGATAATGTGGTAGTTATCCATATTGAAAAATATAACAAGAATTTGTTCCACCACAAATTATTAAAATATCAAGATATATGTTTTGGTTGTTTCACCAGTTTGTTTAACAAAGATTGATAATCTGCGTAACAACCGAACCCGATATCTCGATATTTTAATATATTTCTTCTTGTGGAAACTTCTTGTCTTCTTGTTAAATGGATAACTATCATAAAATAATCTCCACTACTACATAAAATGTCAACTCCTATTTTTCTTCCATCGTTTTCTTTTCCCAATAGTTTTCTTCTCTATTTTATTTAAATAATGTCAAGTATTCACAACTTTGTTCAACTATTTTCATAATAAATTATTAAGTAAGAATTTAGATTTTTTAATAAATGTAGCTTACTGAGCATGTGTCGTTGTCTTGAGCGCAAATGAAGCTTGCATGCAGATTGAAATGTTTACTGAGTCTGGTTTGCCTCAGAAGTTCTTGGCATTCATTGTGTTCAATCAGTTCTAAACCCGCCTTTTTCGGAACAACATGGTACAAGCTTTCGCTATCTATAATTGAAAAAAATATTATTAATCAATTTGCATTTGGAAAGAAACAGAATTTTATTTTTTTAAATATATAGCATGAATATTATGGTAAATATAAATTGCAAAATAAGCCGTATCAGGCGTGCAACGAATAATACAAATTTAAAAACATGGATAAATTGAAAAAACTCTGATCTCCACTTTGAAAATCATAATACAGATGAACCTATAAACATCATTATAAGAATATCAATTTATATACTTATTTCTATCAAATCAGAGCCAGTATACAGACAAATATTATAATGGCTCTTATCAATAAATGAGTGAATGAGTTTTGCACTTTATTGTGATAATAAAACTACAATATTCATGTTGAAAACTTTCCCATCCATTCATTTATTATGCTCTATATTCAATAATTTTTATAAAGATTGTTGTGAAGTTTTCACTTTTGGTTTATTAATAGTATTATTCAATCTATCTATTGTCACAGAATGTGTTTTGTATTTGTATTCTTTCATATAAACCTTGTAACATGAAATTCAATATCATTGGTTATATACTGGTACTACAAAGAATTTACGAGCTATACTAGTAGCTATCAAATCTTTAGTGGATATATCCACTGCATAAGAAGCCTACTAAGGTATTCATAAAATTACCAATTCAATTTAATGAATTATAATGTAATAATTTAATGCTGGCAATTAGAACGACATTAATTTGTTTAATGGACATGTTTTATTAATACCTGTAAGCATATCGATGGAAGGAGTTATTGGATGTTGCAGTTAGTCAATACTGCTGTGAGTACTACATAATAATTAGAGAAACGAAAATGCAAAGAAAGCATATAAATAGTTCTGATTCTGAAGACTTCTGCTACAGAAAATATTGCCAACAGAACTAAATAACAAGAGGATAATCGATGAATGCCACTGTACAAAACGTTTTGCCTGGACGGGGAATCAAACTCCGTACCTCTCAATTGCCGTCCGAGCGCCTTAACCACTAGACTACCAAACACCTTCTGTAGAGTATTCAAGCATTGAAGTTTCCAGAACTATCACATAGCTTTCTTTGGATTTTCGTTTCTCTAAATTATTAAATAAACATATCCTTCACCGTATGAATAAACTTCTTGCATCTTTTCTCCATCATTAAGTTTAAAATTAATATTCAACATTTTAAAATTAATTTTGAATATTGAATATTCAATTATTGCTCACCGAATGAGTGCTTGCCCCAGCCAGTAGAGAAACAAGTCGTATTTTTAGCAGGAAATTGATTATTTTTAGCGTTGGATTGAGGCAAGCAAATCCTTCCTATGTGGATGTTGTAGTTCAATGGCTGCTCCAGAACCAGAATTGCAATGTCATTATGCAAATTCTTTCGATTAAACTCTTCATGTATGATAATTTTCTTTACAAAATGATCTTGATGCGGAAAAAATTCATCAGAGTTACGTGTATCCCATTCACCAACTCGAATTTTTATTTCAGATTCTTTTCGCCTGAAACAAAATTTTATCTACTTACATGCAAGAGCGGTGAATAATTAGATTTAATAATTTTCTGTTGAATAAATTTTTTAAACAATAATAATTCATTAAAAAAAGTACTGTTATTGGAATATCATGAGAATTGTAAATGTATTTATTGCATCTATTTATTCCTCTTGAAGTACATATAGTACGTACATAAAACAAAAGATGCGTAATTCTAATGAAAGAATTAATTTATTCTCATGGGCTATAAAGCTTGTGTACGAAAAAGAGCCTTAATCATATTAATTATTTAAAATTGTAGAGGAACATTCCTCTCTCTTAGTTTTGTGTTTTAAGCACATATAAAACAGAGAATTAAGTATCCTAGTACAATTAAGTAATTAAGGGATTGAAAATGATCGACTATAAGTCTAAAAAAATGATTTAAAAAACAATAAATAACATTTTTATGGCTCAAATTGAAGTTGGCTAGAAATTGGAAATCATTAGTAATAATGACGTAAATGAAGAGAGTTGTACGATTGATGTTTATTAGAAACATTTATTCATTTGATACGGTACCTTAAGTATATTTAAACGACTCTTGAGATACCTTAAAATAGCTCGCGGCGTTGACGCTCGTATTTTAACCTCGGTATATCATTCGTCGTTTAAAGGCTCTCATAATACAACCATTGCATAAACTAGTATATTGTAACTCAATGCAAAGCATGTTTTATGTTATGAAATATAGAATTTTTTTGTACAGTATGATTATAAATCAACTTGAGATTCTACAGTACTACCGTTTATACTGTATTCAATTTAAGGGTTGGAATGACGGGCCTTGATCTGTTTACAATAAAAATTGTAGTTTGTTGCAATACAGTCTGAACTGTCGTATGAAAAAAATGAATGAAAAGTAATTTACCCTGCAATGCAATGAGCTGATGTGAGAATTATATTGCGGTCGATCAGAGATCCCGAACAGTGATATCTGTAACGATTGTCCGACTTTAACAAGAGTATGGCTGCAACCCATGGAAATTCGCCATAATCAGAATAGGAATCCACCGCAGAGGATTGGTTCCCTATGCCGCCAACATTCCTAATTCCACAACGGTCGGCTTCCTCCACTGACGTTTTGCTGTCTACAATATTAGTGGCGTTTTTCAAGCAACATACTTCAGACATCTCGATGCTGCAATTTTCCATTTCCACTCTGAAATACAAGCAAAAATGTTCATGTAAGACAAAATACCTTATAATTATATTGTGTTTCTTTTAGGTGTTGAACCTAATTAAATAACTATATAAATACGGTATCTAAAGTTCATCTATTGAAATTATCATAAGATGGTTCATACCGATAGCCTATACAGCAGCAGTATAGTGTGTACAAATTTATATAGTTATGAGTGACTTCAATTTTTATTGGAATATGTGATAAAAAAGGAAGTGATTTGTGATATGTGCTGATAAGGAATATTTAATTGAAAATATTAACTTAACCTGTTGCAGACGCTTGACGTAATATATCCGTATTTACAAGAATAGCATTGAATTTTAGAATTGAATTTATTGAAATAAGATTTTGATTAACAGCAAAACTTGATGGAGTTCACACTCTGTCAATCAAAATTCATTCAACTAAATACTGAAACTACTACAGAGTTTTATGGGAATGACCGCCGGCACCATTGAAATGGTAATTATAAAAAAAAAATATTTAAATAAAATTACTGTAGGACTCACTCATATTGTTGAAAAATTACCAAGTATTTACTAATAATTCATCATTTGGCCAATTGCAATCTGTGCAATCACTTATGACTGTCTCTGAACACATAACTTACAGGTTTAGGTATTTATTCGAATAAATTAGAGATTTCTCCTTGTCATGAGTATAAAACAATAGTGTGTACTGCTATTATAATATAAACTTATAAGTAGTACCAAATAATAAATTATTATGAAGTTCATAATTTTGTGAAATTCATTAGATAATTACTTTATACAATTTAGGCCCGCTTACCCCAACGCTGCTTAAGCAACAGATGAAGCTCAATATTGACTTTTCCCATTCTCCGAATGAGGCTTAAGCTTGATGTATAGCAGCATTGGGGAAAGCGGGCCTTAGTATAAAGTATATTAAAGTATAAGTAATCTAATAGATTGATACTCTATTCTATTAAAGTATATTGTAATCTGAAATCTTAACAGAAATAATAATTTGTTATCTACATGAATAAAGTAATTTAATCTAATCATCATATTTCCAATTAAGTAAGCACACGCCTTGAGTGTATGTGAGGCATCACCCCGAGCAAAAATATACATGAACATAATATATATTTGTGTCCTATACGTACCTTACTTTTGGAAACACTGCATCATTTTTTAATTGGGGAACAATAACATTGTTGGGATCACAGCGATAGTACGGAGCACAGGTACAAGCTAGGACAACATCTTGTTGACTGGAATTTCTCAGTAATTCCGTCAAAAAATCGTCGAAAGCAGTTGCTGATTCCACATCAGTGGTGGTTGAAACCATCTCTGTCGTCCACACGTCTGATTCTGTTGTAGATGTGGAATCAGAATTAGAATGTCCAATTTCCTGTCGCTTAGATCGGTTTCCGAAGCTTTCTTTTACTGTTTGTCCCAAACAACAAACATCAAAAGCGCTCATGTTACTGCAATTTTCCATTTCTAGTCTGAAAATTTCAAAGATCAATATTGAATAAATTATTATTTATCAACTTACTGGACAATATGCAATCTTTACAGTCTTACTGGAGTAATCATTGCAGTCAAAAAATCAAATCATTTCGACAATTTAAATTTTTCACACTGAATTAGGTGACTTATAACTATAAAATAAAATACAGCTAGATGAATTTAAGGTCTATTCACACACATCCGACGCGGCTCCGATCCGGCGCCAGCCATTCGTTCTGCGCATGCGTCATGCGCCCAATGATGCCCAAAACGCGGATGTGTGTGAATAGACTTTGAATGAGTTAGCCAGCAGCATAATTTCCATACCTATATTATAAAGCTTTCAGAGATTTCTCATAGATCAATCTTGATTGCTCGTCGGTTTCTGCATGGATACCAAATTGTCATGGGGAACCTCACATTGTTAGAATTTGCAAGAGACTGTCACGAGTGGTGTATCTACTAAGAAAAATGAGAGGACTTCTGAGTGTTCAACGACTGCTGATGCTGTTTCATGCGGTTTTCAACGGTCACATCCAGTTTTGTATCCTAGTGTGGGGACATTCGGCTCATGTCAAAGACATTCTCCTCCTCCAGAAGAAGGCACTCCATGTGATGAGATATAGCAAGTTTGATGCTCACTGCTGGCCTATATTCCACCGTTTGGGCATCCATAACTTACTGTGCATGGACTGTACATCCTGTATGTCAAAAACCACCTTTCCACGTTTTCAAGAAGAGAGGTGCACGCATACAACACTCGAGGGCGGTCGAACTTGGATGTAACACAGATTGTCGTCTGACAAAAGTCAAGGATTGTTTTCCTGTGCTAGCAATCAGGATGTTCAACTGTCTGCCACACTTTCACACTGTGAACATCCTATCAAGGTGGCTCATTGGGAGGAGATTCTACCAAATTTGTGGAAAATCTTATTGTCCAGCCGTTTTGATTCCAAAGTTCTCACATAATATTATCAATAAGAGTACAAAATACGTCTAGAGCCGTAGCACCTTGTTTATTTCCACCTTAGCACTGCTTTAAGAGAACGGAGAAAGAGAAAGTATTCGATCTGTATTCGATCTTGGAACCTTTGGATTACCAGACAGGCGCTTATCGCCCTCGGCTACGGACCACTCCACTTAGCGCTTGGTGTTCCATGGTGGGGTCTAATTAAGGCTATCGTTGAACAATAATAAAGATTTGACACAATCCTCTCTAAACAATAAATATCTATGCCCATACATACCCAGCTTGATGAACAAACTAGATGGATGTTTCTCAGTAAAATGTCTTCAATCACAGAGACATATCACAATAGCATTTTTATAATAACTAAAAATCGCTCATCAGTCAATATAAATAATGGAAAGTGCATTCTACACACAAATTTATGATGTCCAATATTATCTGTGAACATTGGTTTCATTGCATAAGAATTGGTTAAGGTTCATTGAGGAAAAAGGGCGATTACTGTATTTAGAATCCGATACTGAATGAAGAATTTCATAAATAAAAAATCAAAGCCCGCCTCTACATCTGAATAAAACTATAAAAGTAAACAATTAATTAATATTAAAGTCAAAGTAAAAACAAAAACGTCGAAACAGGGTTTTAGGTTATGTCTATGTTTGTTTTCATTTCAGAAATTTCTGTCACTACTTTATCATCATCTGAAATCACACTAAACAGTATTTATAATAAATTAAATTTATTGAATATTACTGTGATTGATAGTTAATATCAAAAATAAAAAATCACATATTCCTAAAAAAAATGACCCCTACCACATCATTGTCAAAGTAGTTTTTATGTATTACATTATCAGACTTCAGATTCAATTTATCGCCTGCATTGAATTTTAAATTATTTTTACGTTTATATAATATTCAGATAAATACTTAAACATATCCTTATAGACGAGTAGCTGCCAAACATCAGCGCTCAAGTGAGAGACAGAGGAACAACCTGGCGGGATTGAAGATAGGTTAACATTGAATCAAATGTAAAAATGTCTGTTTTCAAACCCATCGTATTTGATAAATATTCAGCCAAAATATTCCAGTAACTTATAAAATCAAAGCTAGGATGTTCAAGAACACTTCAGTTGCCTCTTTAAGAGAGAAGAAACAAAGATAATTTTAATTTGATCCTCTTTCCAAAAGCATTCCTTTCCAAAAGAGAGTGAGATACATACTGATATAAAATATAATATTGAACGTGAATAGATGAAAATATAAGATGTAAATATAATGTTGTGATCGAATTGAATATTATTTGTGTGAAATGATTGATGTCTCTGAAATAATAATGACGTTTTTACTCCTGACATTGCTTGTTGCACATATAATATTGAACGTAAATAGATGAAGTTAATACAATTAATACATTCATTAAAACACCTTGAAACCACTGAATAATAGATAACAATAACGTATTGATGATACATTAATGATTCAATTGAATTCTATCCCAGAATCGTGTTTTGTTCCTATCTCACAATAGTTAAAATCTTGCCAGGTTGTTCGCACCTAGAGCGCACTGAGGTCTAATAGCTATTCCTCTATGAAAGATGTGACACTGCCTTAATGGTGGAAAGTGTAATCGTGCCTAAGTTTTTGCAAAATTGTTGTCACGATGCCAATGGAACAAAAACGCTGTTTGTGCTAGTAAATCGCAAAAATCTTCCCTATCCTTCCAATGTTAAAAAATTGAAAAATTATACGACAGCGTATCTATAGATATAGAAGCAATGCTATTTTGGTCTCTGCGAACTGAAGTGAGGCAAGTAAATCCGAGCGGGAAATTCAAATTCATGCTAGTAGAGATTGATGCAAATGATGATAATGTCCTATTCTTACAGCCTACAACCTGTGTTATCATGCTAATGATGATAATGACAATGTTTATATCTACAGATATACACAAAATATATCATCTATATTCTCTCCTTTATCGCCTTATCCCCTCTCCTTCAATTGCAATAATTTTAAACAGAGTTTCAGGGGTTCTGATTTTTGAGCAGTACCAGGGCAGCAGAAACGTGTAGGAGCAAACCGTTGTCAGCCGGCAATGATAGAGAAGCTGCCGAGTAACGTGTCACGGTACAGCGCGCGCCATCTATGATCTGAATTTTGTACTACGTTTAGCTTTTCCGCTCAACGTCTGTACGGTGGCGCTGTGTGGGAGCCTAGTGGAAGGAATGTGAGCAATCACTCGCAACTACAGGAGTTTTGAAAATGCTGAGCTAACGTTTTGATGAAACTTGAGATTATAATTGATGAAAAAGATATTTTATGAATAAAATTGAATCGAATTCTTACAGCCTACAACCTGTGTTATCATGCTAATGATGATAATGACAATGAATAATCATGTTTACAGATATATACACAAGATAATTATATATCCTCTATATTCTCTTATAACTCTCATTTCTCGCGATAACCCCATCATCTTCACTGAATGATTAAAGAGATACAGTATTTTCACTTAATTTAATGATTTTAGAGAAGAACGAGAATAAGAGAAGAAGATGGAAAATAAGAAGAATGAGGAGAAGAAGGAGAAGAAGATTGAAAAGAAAGAGAAGGAGGAGAATGAGAAGAAGAAGATGGAGGAGAGGAACGGGAAGAAGAAGAAGGAGAAGAATGAGGAGGAGAAGAAGAATAAGGAGAATATGAAGAATGAGAAGTAGAAGGAAAAGATGAAGAAGGAGAAGAAGATGGCGAAAAATGAGAAGAAAGAAAAAGTAGAAGAAGACAAATGAGAAGGAGAAGAAGAAGAAGAAGAAGAAGAAGATGAAGGAGAAGAAGAAGAAGAAGAAGAAGAAGGTAATGGCGAAGAATGAGAAGAAGAACGAGATAGGAGGAGAAGAATGTAAAGAAAGAGAAGGAGAAGGTGAATAAAGAGTAGGAGAAAGAAGAGAAGAAGATTAAGGATAAGAAAAAAGAGAAGTAGAAAAATAAGAAGAAGAAGATGCGAATAACAAGACGGAATAGAAAAAAGAAGAAGGTAGCAAAGAAGAAGAATGATGAAGTACGAACACCGGTGTTTGAAGATTAAACGGGCCACTCCCGCGTCTATCGGAGGAGACGAAAAGCCGTCGGGCCCGACTGCCTAAAAACAGTCTTCATCTCTCATATATCATCATACCCCTCTCATTACCCAAGCACAAGCCTAGAGCTCATGTGGGCATCACCCTCAGAAAAGAAGGGGTGGGAAAGCGATTTTTGATTTGACTATAGGCTATACGTGTACCGTACAGTGTTTATAAAACCTTGTTTTGACGCCGTAAACCGATTCTAGCATTTTCAATGAGTATTTTTTCCAAAGTAATAAATCTTCAATAGATTACTTAGAAATAGAGGTTATCTATACAACACAGTTCACCATGGAAAACCATCAATATTTTTCAAAGTTAGTGCACTAGGATGAACTATAAAGGGAAAGGCATTATAATTATATTATAGGCCTAAATATTCGCTTGGCTTAGAGAATTTCTACTATCGGTATGAACTCTTCGAATTCGAAGAATGCTTCAAGTCTTAATATAGTGGTTTAGGTACCACTACTGTATTATTTTCATTTTTTAATTTTGTTTATAAAGATTACGGGCCAACTTTTTGTTTTTGGAACTGATTTATCAATTTAAAACTAGCCTATTCATTCAAACCCTTTGATGTTTCCTATTGGAAAACGTTCAATTGGCAATTTTTTTATTTTTTAATCGTATGGCGTTTTATTGGTGGGGAGACCCTTACGGGTAGGTTCCACCTCGCCCTTTTTTTTGTATCGGTCACCCATCCGAGAGCAGTCTTGAATGTTTGTTACTTAACCACATGATTACTTAGCAACCGCTCTCACCGAGTGACCACTGATCTTACTATATAAGTGCGACACAGAGTAATGATTTATTTTATTTATGGGCGTATTTAGAGTATGGGCGTATACTGTTTATTTCAATTATTCTATTTATATAGTGATAATATTTTTCCAAATAGGAAATAATAATTTCTCATAGCAGTTTTCTTCCTAATTGGACATGGTATCATTTCCTGAATCAATATAATTAAATCAATTAATATTTTCCATTATTATTCTTCCTATTTTTTATTTCAAATTGTAAAAAAGTGAATGAAAAATTATATTGAATTCAATTACAAATAAAGTCTCTATTATAGTTGACGATTTTTCACATAATTCCTGGAAAACACCTCATATTTCAAGGACACCGCTTCATTATTATCGTTATAATGTGAAATACATCTACTACCTTCACCTGATGCTTACTTGGGTATAAACACAAAATGCAGCATACGGTACCTACCTTACTTTTGGAGTGTCATTTTGGAATTGTTGAGGGTCAAGGATATCCTTCGAATCACAGAGATAGTAAGGTACACATGTACATGACAACACATCCTGAGATGAGTTTTTGAGGAATTCCATTGACAAATCTCTGAATGGAGATTCAGTTTCCTTGGACGAACTCTTTGTTGCTGATAACTCAGATTCAGAGGGATTTCTAATCACACCTCCAAACCACTCTGCGGGTTTTTCAGTGGTCAACACAGATCTAAACATTTCATTTTTCTCACTCTCTGTTGCGATAGTTGAATTATAAGTAGAGTTTATTCCAATAAACGATGATTCCACTGAACTCTTTTTATCATAATTATTGTCTCTATTATCACTTTTTAATTTTGGAATGGAAACATTGATAGGTGATTTTGATAAGTTTTCATTGCAATCGACCAATAATGAGAGAGATATGATAAAAATTCCATACAAAAGAGTATTTCTTCCATAAGCCATCTGAAAAAGTTAGAAAAGATTATCATAAATGTAGTTGTAGTTCCTCAGTAGGCCTATACTGTAGGAGTGTGTAGGATACATATATGTGCCCTGTAGCCTACTGTATAGTATAGTTTTTTTTTAGTTTATAGTATAGTATAGTAGAACACTATAACAAAATTTTTAACAATATTGTGGAATTATTACATGTGGAGTAGCTTTCTCATTCCCAATTTTATAATGCGTGGTGAATTATCTAGCCCTACCCCAATTTTTAATCAATTTCAGACATCATTCTAGTGCAATAATGCACCGCGGTCACTAATCAATATAATTATACAACTTTAGTGACTTTGTTTATATTAAAGAAAAAAAAATAGATAAATACCGTATGCTACAACCATTTCTAGTTTATGAAAATTTAATACAATGCAATCAAGAAGCAATTTGATCAGCTAGTAATTAAATGAATGAATTAAGTAAAAATAATCGATTTTAAATTTTAAGCTTTCCATCATCTATTTAAAAATTCAAAGGTTTCATTGAACTCTTCCACAGTTTAGAATCTGTAGATTGAATTGCTTGAAATGCCTCCACATTTTCAAAAAATGAAATAAAAATAAATAATAATAATAAGCATCAAGCATCTAACGAGAAAAAGCAAAATAATTTAGAGCTTATTATAATATTACGCACTGTACAACTGGATCGTTTATTTCTATGAGTTAGTTGGAAAAAAATGTATTGATCTTACAAATAAAATAGAATATAATATATTATGTGTACAGTGAATAATATATTATTAAATAATCATTTACATTTATTAAAATAATCGCGAATGAGGAAAACAGTTCTGCATCAAGTAGAGTGTTTAAGCTAAGTGTTTATTAAGTGATTCGGCGAATTGATTGATTATAAATTAATGAAAAGTTGTAGTATGCTGGAAATTATTTATTCAATTACTCGATTAATTCATAATTTACGTTAATAATTCGAACTTACTTTGATTGATTCTAATTACAGGTAATCTTAACATAAGACAAGCTAATAAACACTGAACTGAACAGCTATTTGACTTGTACTGCCGACATGGGGAACTACTGTATTGGTAGACTATAGGTGAACATCAGCTTTGAAACCTGTTTTGAAGCAAAGCAAGAAAGCCACCAGAAAAAAGTTACAGCTTTATGTGCTTGGGAATCTAGATCTGAAATGCCTTCATTGACACGCAAGTTCACCAACTAATGGATGTTGTATAAACAATTTTTTTTTGCAAAGTTGCAGAGATGCCTTGAAACAGGAAAACGTTTTTTGGAACGAGGCAAAGTCTTCAGATTTTAAGTTAGCGATTAATGTGTGCAGAATAGTATCTGAAAATAACTCATCCGAAGTTCAACAGAAATAATTATCCAAACAGGAAAAATCGGGATTGAAATATTAAATAATCAGGACAGGTTCAACTAATCATTTACAGTTTTGAAGGATAATATTTCACAGTTAATAAAAATTAATTTTTTGAATAAAATATACGTTAAGTGTTTACGTGTCAGAAAATTATTAGTTTGAAAGATGTGCTGATTCAAAAACAATTCGTTATCAATTATTATAATAAATAATTTCACATATAATATGAAAACTAGGTAAACTTACATTTTTAACATCTGTTAAATTAATTTCATTTTAAACTTACATGATCCTCTGTTTTAAATGTTTATTTGATAAGATTGATTATAAGAGTGGATTTGGGAACAATGGACTGTTTTTAAAAGTGTAAAACTCTCAATTTTAAATTAATTCAATAATTGGCAAATATTTAAATTACTTTGCGAATAGATCAATGTTCCATACAATGGTTATTTTAATTAATAGACTCAACATTTTCATTAAAATCATTAGTTTCATCTCATTATATCACCCATCATAATCACACTGTATTATTGGTATTATACATTATTGTAATCTTTCTCGTTTTCATCCAGAACTGTCCAATAATTGCAGCATTAGAAGAGGTAAATATACTCATAATATTTAAATGATACTGTTTTTTAAAAGAGAATTCTCTCATTTCCTTTTGCATACGGTTTATCTCACTTCATACTTGAAATAATATTATAACAAGAATGTGAAAATCAGTATTTTAGAATATTCACAGCTCTTATTAGGCTTGTGTACTTGAGAGTTAATTGTAATTCGATATTTAACAACAGATTGGGTCAGGAATACATTGTATCACAAACTATCTTCAATTCTAGTTGCACGAAAGTCCAATTAAATTGGATTGAATAACTGTAAAATGACGTCACATTCGTTCATTGATAACGTTAGATGACATCATTTTACGGCGGTTAAATTCTATGAATTTTCGTGCAACTAGCCGTTTGTGTTCCTAAATTATTATTTGCAAAATAAATTTCGATTTCATAAGAATTGAGAATTATTAATGGTTCATGGATAATAATGAAACAAAATTTGATTAATTACTTTTTATTAGGTTTTCGTTCACCTACATACATTCTATTTACATTATAAGATACTAATGGAGTTCTACTTACAATATAACAATAATAATAATTTACAAACTATTCCAAGTACTTCTTTACCAGTATATGAGCACTATAGTCTTTTATTCATATTTTACAAAAAAAAATTCTCCGCCGTTTGGGACTTGATATATCATTACAGAAAACGAACATTTTTTTCACTAAATAACATTGGAAAATATTAAAGAAAAATAGAACCATTGCGTCCAAACCATATTTAAACAGAAAAATGACTTTTTCTTTCAAGATTACAGTAAGCATTATTAAATATCTAAAACTAGCCAGATCTGTATACAATGTTCAACATTTTTAGCAACAACATTACTAAGATACCGTACCAATTTTAGAAGACTGATTTGAAATGTACATTATAAAATATTGATAACAAAAATAGAATCATTGAGTTTGGAAAGTAACAATTGTATCAAGATACTGAGCATTCAAAAATGACAACTCTCTTAAATTTATGATAAAATAGATGAAAGTTGAAGAAAGGACTTTCTAGTCCTAACTCCGCATAATAAAGAATATTTTCATTTCATTGAAGAATCATGTGATTCGTATGACTAGAATAATTTGCATAAAAATGATAATTTATATAGATTTAAAAACTATATAAACAGATAGTTTAATAGGATAGATATCTATCCAGATAGATAGATAATAGGAGATTGTTTATTCAATGATTTTGAATGAATGTACTGAACATAGGTTCAAAAGAGCATGAAGTACTATTTATTTGGAATTTGATCTTTAATTTTCAGTTACTTGACTTTTTAAAGTATGATTGAATCTTTAATTCTCATTTTGAAAGTATTGAATTCAAGAAAAATGCAATACTCCAAAATTGGTTACATAGAGTTATTTAGTTGAATTAGATTTGGTGGTAACATTTTAAACAGATGAAAGAAACATAATTCTATACATACATTACATGAATTTACATAATCTTCAGGCCAGCAGAAGACAGGTAGAGATGGAGCTATAAAATGAAGTATGAAGTTATATTTAGTAGGTGAATTAGCTTATAATAAAATCGCTGAATTATGGTAGGAAAAAGATTCTGAACAATAATTTAAGAAATGAATAGTAATAATTACAATGTTGTAGAGAATTATAATGCAACTTGGCTACAGAACCTTGCAAAAATGCAGCATAATATTTGAAGCATATCTAACTTCCTTTTAAGGCATTGCTACTTGAATTAAATTAATGAACTAATAATAATAATAGGATGATTTAAAATATTATTGTGCTTGGGAATATGACGTGGAAATTGATGTATTAATTATCAATTCAACAAAATAAAAGCAAGTAAGGAATGAAAAATGTGATTAATTCATTTAATGTAGATTGATAAATGAAAAATATCAGAATAAGAGTAGGAAGATAGGAAGAATATAAGGAAGATAGTCTCACAGTCAACTATTCCTTCAACACTTTTGAATGGTATGTTTCTGTAATTTTTGCTACACTGTTTAAATATAATTTTTATCATTATTTAAATATCATTAATAGAACTAGCATTAAAATAATAATTTTTTACCGACGGCAAAATCAAAACAAATAGCATTCGACAGTTTGATTACAGAAAACATTTTTGGTACTATAAAAACAATTTATGTGACAATAATCTTCTATAAGATAATTCAGTTGACCTCTTTACTGAATCTAGGCCATTTTGCTATCACATTTTGATAAAACAACCAACTATTTTCTATCTTCGAATACTTTTCATTGTATGACATAAATTCGAAAAACATATAAATCAATAGCAGTATAAGACCAGGAATTACAAGAGTTTTCATGATTGTAATGGGAAATAGATCTTAAGAGCACCAAAAATATTGATTGAACTCGAATAGGCTATTTACACTGAATACGAAACTTGAATACAAGAAAGTGACAAAGACAAAATTTATTCCAAAGGTGTAAGCTAACTAATGCTGTTTAATGTAAGACTATGAGTTCATCAATAAGCAAACATAATTTGGGGAGATGTATATTTCAAAGCGGAATTCTGCAATAGTGAAAAAAGAAGCTTTCTTGATTAGCAAAATAACCTATCATCTATCTACTTGAAAACCCCAACCCTATTAGAGTAACTCAAATTATAACTACTTTACATAAAAGTATAGCCCAATAATGAAATTATTATTTTATTATTTCATGTTTATAATATGATTTACAGTGTTTAAAGGTGGGTTATCTACATGACAAGGAGCATAGAAGCTTCACAGGTGAGACAATTGTAGTCACGGTCACGAAATAAGGTGTTTGAGTCATCCTTAGCAATTCTCAATTAACTACGCAAGGGAAGCAACTCCGACTCTTGGACTTGGCAACACTGAAAGCTCAACGTTGTATACTATGGAGCTAACATATTTCGACCATCTTACCGGTTCCATATCTGACAAAAGTGCAAAATTTCTAAGCCGCCTTATCTCGTGACTAAACTGGAGGTCTTGAGGTATAACATGGCCCTTCGACTCCCACTACATGAGACCTAACACTGAAACTTTAAGGGTGGAAGTAGAAGTTTGGTCAGTTCGTTCTCGGCAGCCGATACCTTAGCTTCGAGTTTGGGTGAGTTTTATTGTCTGTAGTGAAAACATAGTCGAGAAGAGGGCAGGGTCTCGATTCCAGCACCAGATTAGGGGAAGGCGAGTCGAAAGTTTCATACACGGACCTTATGCATGCAGAGTGATGGCTGGTTTTCACGATTCTAGTAGACGTTCTAGTTACTGGAGGCAGGATGGATCATATGATCATCACTACTCTATACAAACAGATATACCTGAAGCAGCTGTTTCAGTGTGCATTGGACTATTTGTTTGTATAGGATAGACGATCATATGATCCAACCTGCCTCCAGTAACATGAACGTCTACTAGAATCGTGAAAACCAGCCTTGAGAGCAAATGATTTGTGAGAGACACTCCCTACTCTTGGCAAAGGCCACCGTTCTATTAGTTATATTTCTTATGAAGTTATATTTTCTTCAACCGTTTGAGGGGTTGTTGGCCATGTTATACCTCACGGCCTGTGGATATTACTCAAGTAATATGTTGAAAGAACATAAATATAAATCTAGAAAGTTTTGATCGAATCATGAATTGTTTTAGGAGTGACAATCGAAAAGAGCAACTTACTCGAAAAGGAAGCAAAATGTGGTGATTCCCGGAAAAATGGCAGTAAAATAAAAGTGAAATCGTGCGATTTCTAAGACGACTGGCTGGGTTGGCACGACGCTGAGGCGTAGAGACTTTCAGCCTTTGCTTTGGCCAGGTCGGACGCTTTCTTTGCGGCGTCCTTCAGTTTTTCTTTGCCGGTTTGCACCGATGACAGGTTAACGTTGCTGGATCCAGTGGTCGGTCCGTGTTCACCAGTCTGCGCTTTTGGAAACATGGAATTCAGTACGTAGTTGAAGCCGACAACCATTTTCTGGCAGTTCTTCTTCATTCTCTCCATGCCGAATGCCTGGATGGCGCGACCGAAGCCGAATACATTCGAGTCCACCCAGGCGGAGCGAGTTGCCACGGTCCAATCGGGGTTTTCTTCGCTTGGTTTGTAGACCACCTTCTCGACAGCAGTCTGCAATCAACAATTGAAAATTGACTGTTGAAAAAGAGTTCAAAGCAACTCGAAAGCGCTTCAGTCTATACCCTGTTTATCGAGAGTTGACAGAAAGGCTCCTCCTATTGGCACGGTCAGGCCAATTCACAAGCGGTCCTAGCGCTATTCTATACTGCTATACTAGGATAGGAATGTTTGTGTAAGGGATGACTGTGACCTGAAAACTGTCACTCTTCCGACGATGACCTTGCTCTGTATTGGCCCAGCGCTCTGTCTCGTTATTTTTTAGGAGGAACCTTTCTGTCAACTCTCGATGAACAGGGTATAGTGAGTAACAATTGTGTTACTCCAGTGAAATATGACTGCATGTAGGCTAGTAAATTCTAATGTTGAATCAATGGAATTGAAAATTATTTTCACTACGAATGTATTTCATATCAAAGACTTCAATGGTAAACCAAAAGTTGGGATAAGCCTTCTAAACGATAGCTTTTTTGCTTCAATAAGTTTAATTATGATGAGAAGAGGACATAAATTACGAAACTGGAGCGAAAAAGCCATCAGTACGAGAAAAGTAACAATTTCACGAACTCCGTTCTATATTTCAATAACAACAGAATTGATAGAAACATTGTTTACAGATAATTAAAACTCTTAGGTCCGTATTATCAATCACAGTTTAAAATACGTTCAACTCAAACTAGTTTCGGCTCTTGATACAGAGCGTGCCATCCGAATTGGCGTCTCACTGGAGCATGCGCATTGATTGCTTTCTCCCACTACAGTGCCTGCTGACTCGCGGTACAGTAAATTTCAAAATTTCATTCAGCTGGCAAACTCAGCTTTATAAAAAAAATGCATATATTCGCTTCGGTTACCTAACAGTACTATGATGTTATTTACTTCACTGACTGTACTAGCCTTAGCGGCTGGAGGGGAAGCGTGGTGGGAGAGATTATCCATCTCTCTCGCACACCCTCCCCTAGACGCCAATTTGGATGGCACGCTCTGTATACGGCGACACTAATTTTTCTACGCATGCGTCAATAACGTCGGACCAATCACAGAGCACTGTGATCATCTGTGATTGGTCAAGTGTCATTAACGCATGCGCAGGAAAATTATTCCGGTCGTATATCAAGAGCCGAGGGTAGTTTCAGTTTTTAAACTACTTTTAAACTGTGATTGATATTGAACTATTTTTGAACTGTGATAAAGGCCTTAATCGTTCTAATTGAACATAATACTAATAATAAAACATTGGTTGAAAACTGTCGTATCTTTACAAATCATCTCCATACATCATCTGAGTTGTTACTTAATAACAAGAGATAAAATATTATAAGAAGACACAATTCAATTCAGTTCTCGGTTTCCGTTTAATGTATTTCTATTCAATGTGTTCAATAAAACTGCGTTAGATTCGACTAGTTTATTCAAATTTAGTTAAAATGATTATACTACTTTGAAGAAAAGATCACAACATACTACTAATACATTATTGATTATGAACTGCTCCAGATTCGACTGAACTAATACTGATAGGATAAGGATTACCATTGATTAGCCTACTATGACCACTAGAAAAGAATGTTGCAGAATGGAGTAAAGGAACAATAAGATATTCAGTGTCTCTATAAGTACAGGTCGTTGCTTTGGTAATAGAATGGCACTCACCATGACAGATGCATATCCAATGTTTCTGGTGTAGGTGGTGAGTGTTTTCTGCTTGAGATCGACAATTGACTCCTCCACTATTCTGACCGTTCTGGCACTGATGAATCGTTCACCCCATTTCGGTGGCCTGTTGGTTTTTGTCAGCAGTCTTTTAGATATGAGCTTGTTGTCTTTCACCTCTCTATATACAGTGTCTTCAGACAAGACATGTTGACTGAAACAAAAATCAATAAAATGTATGAAATATTGTAGTTGAAGCATGCTGACTGCTCTTTTCATGATGATAAATATATTGAGTACATTAATTGATGGTAGTTTATAATTATAAATTATGCCAATAATTAATTGAGAAACACCTACATCAGTGCCAATTCAATGTAAATGTTTCACCTACAATATTCAAGATTTTGGTAGAGCCGGTATTGGTTCACCTGCGCTAAGAGAAGAAATTATAATTAAATAATTATAATAATACAAATAATTACATTCTATAACAATACCCTCAGTGGTATTGAACGAAAGGTAGATAATTTCCATGTTTAGTGAATATATAAACCACAACCACTCTCCATATCCCTTGGAGAAGTTTGACTCTTCAGAAAACGGTTTGACTAGTGGTTTCAGAAGGGTTATGAGTTATGATGAAGATCATGGAAATTCAAAGTTTTCGTGTGCTGCATTACGCCAATGCCACTGTTTTCTGAACAGTGTGTTTTTAAATTATCAACCTTTCATTCAATACAACACTGAGGGTGACCTTAGAATGCTTAAGTTATCATA
The DNA here is from genome assembly GCA_017141395.1 of Laodelphax striatellus. Lineage (NCBI taxonomy): Eukaryota > Metazoa > Arthropoda > Insecta > Hemiptera > Delphacidae > Laodelphax > Laodelphax striatellus. Next base: position 42,648,393 of record CM029534.1, on the reverse strand, counting down.
CATTCATTCAATTTGATCTTTTCATTCGACTATCTAAAAAAATTCAATATCTATAAAGGTTGTTAATTCACCAATATCTTGAAAGTTTAGCGACATATAATGGAAAACAAGATAATAACCTAAAAACATATTACCTTTCAGGATTGGGGTACCGTTTCCAAAATCCTTGAGCTACTTGCTCCCATGTGAAATGGAAAACCGTATTAGATTCGAAGTATTTCACCATGACGATGGATTTTTACAGAAAATACAGATCACTTTTACTGTTGATTGTGACAAAATCCATCAATTTAATTGAGAGGTCTTGAAAACAATGAACTGATATAAATTTACGGCTTCATATTAACCCACTCCTCTCCTTCAGACTATCCATCACCAATCGGGGGGCCACAACTTGTACGACTATCCCCTTGTACGAAACTACCACCTGTACGAAACTTTTAATATTTGAAAAATCACGTTTTTCCCCTTGTACGACAAACCATTTGTACGACTTCAACAATTACAAAATCGTTCAACCTCAAAAACCACTTGTACGACTATCCCCTTGTACGAACTACCTCCTGTACGACTCTTTTTGAGATTGAGAAAACTACGTTTTACCCCTTGTACGACAAACCACTTGTACGACTCCAACAATTACAAAATTGTTCAACCTCAGAAACCACTTGTACGACTCCACCCCCTGTACGACCCACCTGTACGAAAACACTGCAATCTAGCAGGCAAGCTGTATAATTGTCCCAGCCATTTCTTACTCTCTACACTTGACTGTCTTCCAGTGAAAAGCATAAAACCACAATAGTCATGAAGGCACTGGCCACTTGGTTTGCCTAATAATTTTAAGGTTAGATATTATGTGTTTCATTTGAAGATCGAATTCGGTTTGCTAAAAATTTATAGAAAAAGTCTACCACTCGGTGAACAAGATTCCATTCAATAAAAATAATATGCTATGCGACAACATGTCATGATAAAATTGAATTTAATTTCAATATTAGGCCTATACAGGCCAGAAAAGGATAGTAAGTTACCGTCAAAAACTTTTTATTTCAATGCCAGGCCCAGATTCACGTATTGGATGACTAGGCAGTACCATCTCTAATAACGTTTTATTATTGGTAATTATGTTAAGATAGGTATGCTCTTGTTAATAGACGTATAATGAATAATCAAAAGCAATTTATATTTATATAAAATTAAGTAACATAATTACCAATAATAAAACGTTATTAGAGATGGTACTGCCTAGTCATCCAATACGTGAATCTGGGCCTGGCATTGAAAAAGTTTTTGATGACTTACTATCCTTCTGGCCTGTGGAAGGCCTAATATTGGAATTAAATTAAATTTTTATCATGACATGTTGTCCTAGCATATATATGAATAGAATCTTTATTCCTGAGTGGCAGACTTTTTCCACCCTATCTATAATAGCCCAGTAAAAATTGTCATCAAAAAATAGGGTCTACCTTGCATGAAATGGGGTAGTCGGTTTCTTTTTAATAATGTTTATGGTAGTCCTGGGATGCTAAATCCAAGTTTTAGACCTGGCAAACTATGGGATCATCTCCAAAAATCGTTCAAAATGATAGCGGAATTTTGCACTTTTTTTTACGTTGGCCAATTTTCACCCTGAAGAATCACTTTTTCATATAGGACATTGAACATATTTTTTAAAGTATATTAAATTACCTTCAATTTGAGATCAAATTTATCATTGTAGGCCAAACCGTTTGCGAGATACAGCTCTTCAAAGTTCATCAAATTAACGAAAATTCACCCTTTTTTTCAATTTTTCGCAATTTTGACCCTGAAGAATCACTTTTTCATATAGGACATTCAACACAGGGTTGAAAGTAAATTCAAATACCTACAATTTGATACCTAATTGGTTATTGTAGGCCCAACCGTTTACGAGATACAGCTAATGTTTTATAAGGATAACTTAATTTTTGATGATTGAAATTTAATTATGTTATCTTATATTTTTAAAAGAATATAGTTGATACAGGGTTGGTGAAGATTATGGAAACGGCTTAACATCTCTTATATGATGATAATTTGACGGTATGGTGATATTGGGATCATACTAAAATTGAAAATACTATTTTACTGTGACTTCAAAAAAATCTGGTCCGCCATATTGAATCTAACAATTTTTTTTAAATGGTAAAGTGGTCATGTTATACTACATGATTTCGATGTAAATTTCTAGAGAAAATGAATGGCGAAACCTGCAAATTGATATATCAAACTGTTTTTGACTATTTGAATTATTATATGGGGGACCGAGCTCTGCTCGAGAGTACAAAGGTACAGGAATTGAAATTTAAAGAGAAAAAAATATTTTCTCTATATTTATAAAAACTATCTTTTGACGCTTTTTCAGATAAAAGGAACAGATAATATTATAGTTCCCTTTCTGATTCAAAATTAGAACATAATCATACAATATGGAATATTTCAAATTAATTTCTATTATACAATATTTGTATTACATATGTATATACATATATATATATATTGTTATATTGAAATTGGAAGAAAATAAGAGCAGCTGATGTGTTCGATATTTTTTCTCAATTTCGGAAATTGATCCGCTGCTTTTAAGAAGGACTTTGGTGAAGTCGCGGATTTTCCGTGTATTTACATCATTGAGCTAAATATTTCAATGGGGATAGCAGTAGCCACTGAGCTAAATTATCCATCTGGTGGTAGCACAAAGGACATCAATGATTTAATGACTCTGAAGTATCAGCTCAACACAACAAATCAGAACCAATCTTTTGAACAAAGTTTTTTAAAAGTAAGCGCTAAGCTAAGCTAGTACAGAATTCCACAATGTCAGCAGTAGCAGGTCGGTCTTGATATTTTCGGTATCACAAACTTCATAATCTATGCCGCTAGAATGCAGCACAGTGTTTTCGTACAGAGGGTAGTTTCATTACAAGGGGTGAGTCGTACAAGGGGTTTCCAAGGTTGAACGTTTTGTAATTGTTGGAGTCGTACAAGTGGTTTGTCGTACAAAGGGTAAAACAATAGTTTTCTCAATCTCAAAAAGAGTCGTACAGGGTAGTTCATTACAAGGGATAGTCGTACAAGTGGTTTTTGAGGTTGAACGATTTTGTAATTGTTGAAGTCGTACAAATGGTTTGTCGTACAAGGGGTAAAACGTGATTTTCTAAATATTAAAAGTTTCGTACAGGTGGTAGTTTCGTACAAGGGGATTGTCGTACAGAATGTAGTGACCCCTGTTTCACCAATCACCATACCATCACACACAGACACAATGATTGTTTTGAGAACGCTGCCGTTATCACGTTCACCCTTCTCTTTGTTTATTTCTCAAACAATTAATTTTTCAACTGCATGAGCGTTTTATGTTATTGAGTTCTTTCAAATTCTGAATAATGTGTAATTTTTTAGAATTTTTCTTCTCAAGATTATTCAATTCAAAACAATGCTTTATGTTTAGTTTACTCACTCGTCAAGGTGGCACTGAATTCAGTAATCAGCAAATCAGCTGTTAATTGACAGTTTTAGGTTAGGAAAGTGTGATAGTGAGAGAAGAACTGAGGCCTTGTACAGATTATGTTTAATTTCTTTCAGTTCTTATCTTGCAATGAGAATGCTTTGACCAAGACTGTAAATGAAACTTTGTTTAGTGAGCTAGTTGTGCTCTGAATACAATAGATGTTTGTTTTTGAAGTTCAAAGTTCCGCAAACTGTTTTCTCATATTGCCTTTTCTGGATGAGTCTACATTCTGGTTGAATTTCATCTCTTTTTTAATACAATGGTTACATAATCTTGAGTTTTGCTAATTTAAAAAGTGCGTTTTTATGTAGATATTTAAATCAAACTACTCAAGATGGAGAATAACGAGGAAGAGAAACCTTACGGTTATTTTATGAAGTTGGGCTTGTGGAGTGTGTTTCAAATTTTATTGGATGAGAATTTCTTTACTAATCTTGACAAAGATGAGTTTGTGAATTACCTGTGGAAGCTCTCAATCAACAAGTATTCAAAAAGGTACTGTACCTTAGCATTGTAAGTTATCAATTGAATATTAGATACTAGCTGACAAGCTAAGGCAAATTTATCAATCTTACTATTCAATCGTACTTGCGCATTAGGCTGATACTGTAGCAACAGTTTTAGCTTATTATCAGATTTGGGGTCCTGAAGTATGTCCGTTAAGGTCCAAATGGTATCTAGATGAGAAGAGATTTATGAAATCCTAACCACCGTACGCCTTAAGGTGGGTTTTCGTTACTGCGACCGAGTGCCGCAGCGGAGCCCGACCCAGCGTTGCCAGATGCAATTGATGAAAACTCCCAACTATTTATAGATGCAATTGATGAAAACTCCCAACTATTTATAGTTGGGACTATAAATAGTTGGGATTTTTCATCAATTGCATCTGGCAACGCTGGGTCGCGCTTCGCTGCGGCACTCGGTCGCAGTAACGAGAACCCACCTTTACTGGGCTAAGAATTGTGGCCTTTCGTTTATATCAGTATGCTCCTTGAATATGAACATTTAAACTTGTAACTCGAATATAAACCATCTTAGTTAATTCATACATGAGGTCCAGGCCTTGAGAAATACCTCATCAAGGCTGCCAACGTTTATAATACGTCCCAGGAAAGTTTATGATACGTGCCAGAAAAGTTCAAGCTTTATTTATTGAGTTTTTTTAGGTAATAACGAGAATACATTGCATTTTCCGATAGAAGTTACTATTGCCATTACAATAGCAGCTCCTGTATTCTTTGTAGAATTAATAATATCTATAATATTTCACCAAATTTTTAAACTATTCTCCCGTAGCTAATTGTAAGATTCATTTTTGATGTTCTATTTTCCAGCAAATCCAAAGTTGATAGTGACAAAAGTTGGCAGATTTGTTGGGTAGCTACCGATACTCTCAACAAGCTATGTAATAATGAAGATTATCTCAACTGTAAAGTATTTTCTGATGAGACATTTGATCAGAATATTTCAACCAGAAGAAGAGAATTACAGTTTGAGAGTTTCATTAACTATTTGGGCTTTAACGACATTGCATTCAAGGTAAGAAAATCCTATCTATCAGGTTATTTCTATAAAATGTCTTAGGTCCAATTCACACCAGATGAAGCCAGACTCAGTCCAAACCGACTGAGAAAAGCAAAACGTTTTGTCTTATTTGGTGTGCATTAGTCTCATTTACTTCAATCATAAATATGTCCCATTGGTTTGTTCAATTTCCTTACATCTGGTGTGAATATGACCTTATTAATAGGTGGAGATTACACTCATCTATCTAGATTTCAATTTTTTAGTGAATTTATAACAGTGAAGTGTTATAAGATAATAGCTTCTCACTAATCTTGATAAACCATTCATTTCATATGTCAATTGGTGAAATTTTTGAGAAATGCATTCTTGATAATGATTCATTCCTCTAGCCTGTGACATTGATTCCCAAACTATGATATATGGAAAAGCTACCAGAGGTAAGCGTTTGGACTTTTGGTCCAAAAAGGTCTGTTGGTAGAAACGTTCAAATAATTGTTTGGTAATTAATCAATTATAGAAATAGTAGTCTATTAAAGTAAACATTTTTCAATGCAAATTTTTTATTGAAGCTCTGCCTCAAAATATTTGTTTTTATGAAAACTGAACTTACAGAAACTCTTACATCTTATTGCTTGAGTTCATCAGAGCATTTTTGCTAAGCTTTTTGATAGAATATCAATTTCAATTGAATGTACCCAATGTTATTCAAAAAATATCGTTCGTTTCATCCTTCTTCAAAATTCATTAATAATATTTATGAAAATACGTTAAGTGGTAGGCCTACACCAACAAAAAAGTTTTGGAACCGCTGCCTTTAAGGTATGTCTTAGGCCGGTCATACACGTTAAGTTATACCGAAGAGGTTTACCTGTAAGCATGGAACATAATAATAATCATCCTCTACTCTATACAATCAAATGCAAATAGATTGATGTGCATTGAGCCCGGTCCAGACGCTACGATAAGTTTGTCAAACGTATCGTTCAAACTCATCAGGATTATTTTAAATTGTCATAAAACAGCTGATTTAACGTCAGTAAACGAGCTTACATCAATCAGCTGTTTTCTTACAAAAACAACTTATCGTAGCGTCTAGACCGGGCTTTAGTCTATTGTTTGCATAGAGTAGATAATCATACAAGTACGTATGTTGATGATCATACCGCAACGGCCGGCCTTAGAACCATAAATCTTGAAAACTTTGTTGTATGAAGGAAAATTGTACGTATCTTAGCATATACTTAGCCCCTTATTGTGATTGCTATCATTAAAATCTTCTCACTGTTATCTCATTTCTTTAGGAATTGGTTAATCTACATACACAGATATGCGGTTGCAAGCATATCACTCGCCTTTTGCCGGGCATCACTCAACAGACTGTAAATTCACTTGAAAAAATCCTCAAAGATAAGCCTGGACTGAGCCAGGATGTGATTAAGCAGCTGATTTGTCAATCTCCTTCATTCGATGCTACCAACGGACAACTGTTAGCTATTTCTAAAAACGTTGTCAGCCAAATTCTGCACGATCTTCTCAAGCCCACAGAAGGTCAGTTGTCAAATAGAGGTTTCGAAAGAAACATTTTGTATATGTCATGAATCCATAGTATTTCTGTTAAAGGTTCAGACTTTATAGTAAAAGAGATTTTATTCGGTTACAATGAAATATTCACATTTGTACTTGGGAGAATAAGTTCTCAGATTTGTCTTCAAAACATGAAACATAGGCGCTTAGGCTAGGCGTACACCGGTTAGTCAAGACAAGACAAGACGAGATTAGTCACGTTTAGTCACAGTAATTCACATAGTTGCTTGGCAACACACAGCAACACCACCGATTAGTCATTGCATCGGTGTGTGATGCTTTGTAAGCAAGTATGTGAATTACTGAGACTAATCTCGTCTTGTCTTGTCTTGTCTTGACTAACCGGTGTACGCCCAGCCTTAGATAGGACTACATAAGTATGAACATAATATAAAATGTAATAACACATATGCATTGGTATGAAATTAATAAAAAATTAGGTAAATCTTTAAAAACCCCTGTTAAAATTCTATTCTGAGCTGCCTCAACCAATCAATAGCTTAATTCTTGGCTTCATGAAGCTCTTTGAGGTCTCCCTGGAAATAATGGATGGGACACTCATGGAAGGCTCTAGTGTAATAATTATGTTAACTCATAATATCCAGTTATTGGTTAGGCTATTCAAGTATTGTATTATTTATCTGACTTGTCAGTATTTCATTCTTGGCATCATCAAGTCGTAATCTTGAAAAAACCTTTTGTTATTGTAGTATTTTTTCAATTTGGCGGATGGCGAATTCCAATGTCCTCGGCAACCCCCCTGTTTGAAACCCGGGATCAGTTAAAAAACGTAAGAACACTTCCATTTTCTTCCGGGGCGAGAGACATCCACAACGCGCGTCCATTTCATTCAAAAATTCCGCAGCTAAAAAATCCACCCTATCACTTTTAAATCTAAGTAACTGCTTACAATTAACTATAGTTCGAATATGTTCAAGAACCACTAACTAGAAACGTGTCAGAAGCTGACCATTTGATTCAATGATGCTAACATTGAATCAAATGGTCAACATTCAACAAGACTTTCTAGAGTGGTTCTTGAGCACCAGGCTGTCTCTTGGCTCACAGTAGTTCTTTGGTTGACGCACATGCATAAAAGTTGCCATTTCGGAAGACAAACAGCGAATGACTAAAAAGCTTTTGTCCAACAGATTTTGATAGATAGTTCTTACCTTGAAAGCTAGTGTTCTCTCTTTTTTTCACTTAGTTTTTAAACAAGAGCGAAGGTGTCCGGAAAAGCCTAGCAAGACCTAGGCTAGTCTAACATACTTAAATCACTCGAAGCTTAGCATTTGCGTACAAAAACCATAGAACTAACTTCTTCTAGCTTTTATTCACCTCACCCATTGAAAGTCATTCGCCATCCGCCAAATTGAAAAAAAAAAAATAGTAGGCCTACTATACACTGTGAAGCCATTCTGTTAACAGTGACTAGATGGTTAATGTTTATTGTCACTATTATTATTATTTACCTTATCAAATCATATTTTTCAATGTAGCCTATTATGCTCTCATGAAGTAATATAAATTATGTTTCGTTTTTGAACAGAGAGCGACTCATCCAGCGAGACCACTCTCCTATCACTGATATCCCTAGCCGACGACAAGGAATGCCTGCTATTTGTTGAAAGCCAGTGCAATTTGCTCTCCAAGTTGTGCAGTAGAGGTCGCCTCTCATTAAGCCGAGTTCTGCTCGCTTCAGCCAGTCATGCCAACCTGAAACTGTATGATAGGCTGGTAGAAGCATGCGCCAATCGACATTATCGCACAGTAAACTGTATCAAAAGACAAGATTCTATAACAATTTCGAAAATCTACTCTGAACTGTTGAACGAAGGAAAGCAATTGAATGTGAGTGAACTGTACATGAGGACGGTTAAAAACAACGTTCACTGGATTGAAGATTTGATGGTAATTATAATTCATTTTCACACAATCTGTATAAATATGAAATATCTTCTGTAGTGCGATTCACGTCAAGAAGTCAGCATTGCTTAGGTGGGAGTTTGCTATCCTTGTTCAGCACAAGGCAGTTGCTGATGTCTCTATCCTATGCGCACTGTGCATTGTTGTCGCACACAGTCCCAACAAACACGTTTGGTGCAGTTTTCTCTTTCTCTCTCAATGAAACTTGGCATCAATGCTCCTCATATAAGCAATGCTGACTTCTTGACGTGAATCGCACTATAGTTGTAGTTTTCACTAGGAATAAGGTTTTCAGAAATTACTAAAGCTGGCTATTAACGTTGTGTTATACCGAAGAGGGTTTCTGTGTCATGGAATATTAGATAGATATAGCAGGATTCTATTAACTTGTCAGAAAACAGCTGATTCAACGTTAGTAAACGAGCGTACATCAATCAGCTGTTTCTGACAATTTAAAAGAATCCTGCTATACATGGATATAATGAAACATTTTTTACAGATGCATTCATCGAATCTCCTATTGCTGTTTAGGTCCCATGTCAATGTTGCAGCTGCAGAGATCTTCAGAACTATTGCATGGCTTTCTTTGGATTTTCGTATCACTTATTGAACATAAGATCGTCTAATCTACAAAAGAATAGACCAATTCAAACCATCAATTTGCGTAGATCCAATAGTTTGTATAGAGTAATAGTCAAGACAAGACAAGATCGTTTAGTCACAGTATTTCACATAGTTGCTGAGCAGCACACCGATGCAATGACCAATCGGTGTGTGTTTGCATGAGTACTGTGACTAAACGTGACTATGTTCTTTGTCCATACGTAAACCTCTTCGGTATACTGTAACGCCTAACTAATTAAATGCCCTGTATTGGAGTGGATTTAGAACTACTGACTCAAAGTAACAAAGTGCATGAAAATTGATAGAAAATCAATAATAAATTGATTTAATAATCGATTTCCCATCGATACAAAGCCATAAATAAATATTTTATAATAATTTTTATACTAAAAACATCATAGAGACTTCAGTAGTCTGGAGGATAGATTATTCAGCGAAAAATGTCCTGAAAGATGATCTCGGATTGCTTTTTAAACCATGTTTTTTGAAACAAAGCTGTCCAATCAAAGGTAATAGTCATCCATTATTGTGATTGCAACATGTGTCGTGAAAGCAAGCATTAAACAATATTATTATTAGGCCTAAGTAATTTTTTATTAAAATTATAGAGGGGAGAATCAATGCTTCTTCACATTCAACAATACTAATCATTATTATAATTATAAAGAATTCATCCTAAGTGAAATTTTAATGAAGAATTCTGATCGCATTGCCTAACAATGCTGTAAATTTTAATAGTTGATTAACTAATATTTTCTTAGGGCACGGCCACACTACTACTACTAGGCTTGGCTTGGTTTCGCTTATAGCAGGATACTTTTAACTTGTCAGAAAACATATTATGATCGACAAGCAATATCACGATACTTAACCTACAAATGCTGAATCTCGCAGATTATTTAAAAGGTCTTTTAAAAAGTTATTCTTTGAAAGGTCTAAAAAGGTCGTTTAAAGACTTTAAATGCCTTTAAGACTTTTAAGCATTTTGATTATTGTGTCGAAATCAATGTTTAATTATTACCGACACAGCTGATTTCTGACAAGTTAAAAGGATCCTGCTATACTCGCATAGTATATCTATATACCATACGATATATAGATATACTATGCGATTAAGCGAAGCCAAGCCTAGTAGTAGTGTGGCCATTCCCTCAGTTACAGCTACACATCATTTCATTGAAAATTTTATAAGATTCATTTTATATTCTTGATGACTCCTCGACTTTAATTTTGCGAAAAAGTCCCATATCCTAACCATATTGATTCAGAATTCTTTATCAATAACTATCATACCCTTGTCACCTACAATAATAAATTATTATTATTATAACCCTGTCTCCTCCATTCCATTGCAAAGAAAATCATGACTCAAAGAGTTTTTATTGTATTACATAATGTTTATTTGTCAACAGGGACTATGCAGTCAGCTATTGTTGTACTCTGAACAATGGTCGGCCGTTGACAAATTGATTGAGCATCCCTTGTTCGATAAATTGAAGCCAATTTTTGTGTTCGAGCTGTGGAATACTGCTAAACACCGCAATAAATTGTGTCTTATCTGTTTGGTGCTGGATTGCTGTAAAGTGAGTGTCAGAATTTTATAAAAATTTAATGATAACCTTTCACTATTTTGCTAATGTAGAATATTGAATTGATTTAGTATAGATATTTTAATGTAAAAAGGTATTTTGTTCTTGCTGTGACGGGATATAATTGTTCAGTGGCTTCAAGGTGCAAACTGAGCATTTGCGAAATAATTGTTGTAGGCCAATGACGGCAATATGTTTATCAATTTTATTCAAGTTTCATCTTTCCACCAGTTTTGTTGATATCTTCAGATGATTGGCCTAACTACTTCATATCTCATCATGTTTGATAAAAACATATATACAAAATTTATTGAAATTTCAAGAATCAAGAATATTTATTGGCCTTTAAGTACAGAGTTATTATACAATAGGCTTTGTCAATATAAAAGAGGACACAAATCACAGTCCAGTCACGTTATTATACAATTAATAGTATTGAAACGTTTCATACATTGACCAAAGTTACAATTCACTTTCATGTATTAAACTATGTATTTTACTATGTAATTTTTCCCTGGTAATTATATATATATATATATATAAAAGGCCTATTGTTGATGGCTCTTATGTTCAAGGCGTTGGTTTTGAGCTGCCACCTGTTCGCTTCAATCCTTTTGCAAAACTAATTACTAATAACTAGAGGTTTCATTTGTATTTTGAAAAAAAAAAAAACGTTTAAAGGGTAAAAAATGTAACTCAGCGCCATCTCTTGGGTTTTGATGGAACTATGTCAGCGTTACTGAACTATACGGAGTATATTTGATTAGGACATCGTTGGTTATAAGGACATCGTTGATTAGTCTAGTAAACTTTCAATTAATTTTGCAAAGGATGACATCTGTGGAGGTAAATATTAACTTAAATTGTTTTGTTGTTTGTAGGGCGATGATCCAGTATTGAATAGAGTGTATGAAACATTGGAATGGCTTCGTTTTATAGTGGACTGGGTGGAGCAAGAGACCGAATCTCATATTCCCGACATAAATGCACTACTCTCGCCGGCTAAGAGGTCCACTGTACTTCATATGCTGAAAACCATGTGCGACATAACAAAACTGAACTCAGATCAGGTGAAAGAGTTTCTGAAGGAAGCGCATCGAAAGCAGGACCGCAGAGAAGATATTGAAACTGAGTCGGCAATTTTCGACGGTTTCTGTATTCTTACAAGTATTCTGGAGTTGATTGTCGGCGAGTCGCAGCTTGGCAATAAGAGAGATAAGACTAGAAGTAATACTGCAAGTATTTCGAAACTTGCCGATTTAGACGAGAGTCTCTCGCAGCTGGAGAAGAGGATTGATGGTTTGAGTCCGTTGAATTTCAGGTAATTCAGTTTCCTCTGGTAATATTATTGACTCCTAATATGTATTAAATTAAGCTTCGATCACTCGTTGCCAGTCAACTAGCATCCAAACGACTAGTTTAAGGGTTATTTGTAAAATTCCAGGTACGGAAAAACTAATTTTTTCCTTTAAAATAGTATTTTAAGTGACATTTCAAGTATTCCTTCAAATTATTCATATCATTCTTATAAATCGGAAGGCAAAGACCTTTAATGGGTTGTAGAGCCAATACAAGGAGTAAGTAAGTAATTCTTGTAAATAAATACTTATTTATAACCAACTTGGAAATAACCAGTCGACTTATTTGTAAGAACTGAATGAATATTGTATGAGAATAAAAATGCCATCCATGGTACCATAACATTACATACATACTGGGTGGCGCAAAAAGAATGGATGGATTTGAGTAGGATAGTATCAGTGGACTAGAGCTGTCTGTGACCGCAGAGCGACACCATTTTGTAGGTTGAAGTATCCAGTTTTAGTATCAATGGTGCAATTGACCATGCAAAATCGCGTATTCGCTGTAGAACAATATTTCTAATAGAATGAATCTGCAATTGTCGTTCAACGGAGCTTCAGCAGAAAGTTTCAAGTCGAGCTTATTGGCATAAGATTCTTCTTTACTTGAAATTCAAGTTTACTATCGTAAATATCGTAACATTGAAGATTTGAATACTTCAATACATGAATGAATTGCTGCTTTATGAGAAGTTAAGGACCAATTTGAGGCTTTTAATGAGCATTGACGCATTAAGGGCTCCATCTTTCCTAAGTAGTTTTTGAAATACAGGGTGTTTCAGAACTCCCTACCAATACTCTAGGGTATTGTTCCTGGGTGAAAACCATATCTAAATATCATATTTAAATTGTCCGGAAGTCCTTAGTTACTCACACAGCTGCCATTTTGTTTTTTTCACTCATTATTTTTTATCTCAATAATGGTGAAAGATATGGAATTGAAACTTTGCACCAACATTTATGACAACTTGACAAAGCTACAAAAAAATTATGACAATTTTTCAAATCCATAAAACAAAATGGCGGCCATTTAAAATTTTGTTTCTTGAATAACTCGGAAACCGTTGATATTACGAAAATTTTACAAGAATAACTTTTTTTAGTAAATTTAATTACAAATCGATTGAAACCTTATTTGTTAAGATTGGATCAATATTGACTGAGATATGGCCGCTTTAGTGATAGGTGACCGCTGGAGGCTAGTTACAGTGCATCCTGGTCTTGCGGCTAAAGTCTGTTACAACAATGCAATAGTCTCCGTCTGCTTGGCATGTTATTTTGAAGCGATTTTAATTAATTCTGTGTGAATTTTAAAGACAGTAAAAAGGAGTGCAACTAACCTCCAGAGGTCACCTATCACTAAAGCGGCCATATCTCAGTCAATATTGGTCCAATCTTAACAAATAAGGTTTCAATCGATTTGTAATTAGATTTACTAAAAAAAGTTATTCTTGTAAATTTTTCGTAATATCAACGGATTCCGAGTTATTCAAGAAACAAACTTTTAAATGGCTGCCATTTTGTTTCATGGATTTGAAAAATTGTCATAATTTTTTTGTAGCTTTGTCAAGTTGTCATAAATGTTGGTGCAAAGTTTCAATTCCATATCTTCCACCATTATTAAGGTAAAAAATAATGAGTGAAAATAAACAAAATGGCAGCTGTGTGAGTAACCAAGGACTTCCGGACAATTTGAATATGATATTTAGATATGGTTTTTACCCAGGAACAATACCCTAGAGTATTGGTAGGGAGTTCTGAAACACCCTGTATACTCAAGTGTTTTGCAGTTTTCCATACAAATTCTCAAATTGGGTATTTTGGTGTTTGGAAGATAAATGTATGATTCAAATAAACTTTCTTATAACACTTTGAAGAACATCCTTTCTTTATGCGCCACCCTGTATTTAAGGGTTAAATTCCAGGTACCATTACGGTTTGCGGTGGCAAACTGTAATGGGGAGAGACTATGATCACTCTCTATTTAGAAATGTTATAATTTATTCTTAACAATATCTAATACGTAGTTGTTTCACCTTTCCACTTTATCATTAGAAATTCTACGTATAAGCATCTACAAATTGAAAGTTTCTCCAACCTTATTTTCTAATCTTCATTAACACAGGTTGGAAATTCTGGAAAACATTTTCTCGCTGCTGTTTCTGCGCTCCGAGGACTTCAGAGAAGATCCAATATCGGACAGTGGTGCGGAAGACGACGATAGACTGATTAGAGATTTGGAATCGAGTGCGTTTCTTACGGCGCGTCAAAACAGTTTTGAGAATTCGTTTAAAGAGACAAGATTGGCGTTGAATATCACATCGCAGTCTTTGCCACCGATCGGCGAAGTACATACGCCTGAAATATTGAAATCAGATTTGTCACTTTATGCCTCTTTACCTGTACGCAGAACTCTGTCGACTTCTAATTTGGCCAGTGAGAACAAGAGCAAACAAGAAAGAAAGACCAAGGTGAGTCAATCAATCATTTATTCAATCTTTATGAATAATTTATTGAACGAAATTCCTATTTAATGCCATATAATACTCTGAAGTCTTCTTCTTCTTCTTCTTCTTCTTCTTCTTCTTCTTCTTCTTCTTCTTCTTCTTCTTCTTCTTCTTCTTCTTCTTCTTCTTCTTCTTCTTCTTCTTCTTCTTCTTCTTCTTCTTCTTCTTCTTCTTCTTCTTCTTTCTTCTTCTTCTTCTTCTTCTTTGTTTCTTCTTCTTTGTTTCTTCTTCTTCTTCTTCTTCTTCTTTGTTTCTTCTTTGTTTATTTCTTCTTCTTCTTCTTCTTCTTCTTCTTCTTCTTCTTCTTCTTCTTCTTCTTCTTCTTCTTCTTCTTCTTTTCTTCTTTTTCTTCTTCTTTGTTTCTTCTTCTTTCTTCTATTTATTTCTTCTTCTTCTTCTTCTTTCTTCTTCTTCTTCTTCTTCTTCTTCTTCTTCTTCTTCTTCTTCTTCTTCTTCTTCTTCTTCTTCTTCTTCTTCTTCTTCATCTTCTTCTTCTTTGTTTCTTCTTCTTCTTCTTCTTCTTCTTCTTCTTCTTCTTTTATTTCTTTATTTCTTCTTCTTCTTCTTCTTCTTTCTTCTTCTTCTTCTTCTTCTTCTTCTTCTTCTTCTTCTTCTTCTTCTTCTTCTTCTTCTTCTTCTTCTTCTTCTTCTTCTTCTTCTTCTTCTTCTTCTTCTTCTTCTTCTTCTTCTTCTTCTTCTTCTTCTTCTTCTTCTTCTTCTTCTTCTTCTTCTTCTTCTTCTTCTTCTTCTTCTTCTTCTTCTTCTTCTTCTTCTTCTTCTTCTTCTTCTTCTTCTTCTTCTTCTTCTTCTTCTTCTTCTTCTTCTACTTCTTCTTCTTCTACATCTTCTTCTTTTTCTTCTTCTTCAAAGTTGTTCGGTGTACTCCAGTCTTCTTCTTCCTCATATATTCCTTCATTTCATCGCTATTATTCTCTTTGTCAGTCCTCATGAATATAGACAACATTTAATGCATATAATATGAACTTCGTTATTGCGAATATTGACAACAGAATAATAGCTAGTAAATTCGATGAATGCTGCTGCAAAACAGCAGCATTCACAGCATCTAATATTCTGTTATCAATATTTGCAGTAGCAGATGTCTCCAGAGTATTATATGGCATTAAATAGGAATTTCGTTCAATTAATTATTATGATTTGAAAGCAATTGAATAGTTGCAATATCTCATTTCCTTCCATTTTCATACCATATAATACTCTGAAAACTACTTCTACTGCGAATATTGACAATAGAATAATAGCTAGTAAGGAAATTGGATGAATGCTGCTGCACAAACTAACTTTTTGCCCGGGCGGCAAGTTCATCGAATTTCCTTACTAGCTAATATTCTGTTGGCAACATTTGCAATAGCAGAAGTCTTCAGAGTATTATATGGCATCATAAATAGGAATTTCGTTCAATCAATTATTATGATTTAAAAGCAATTGAATAGTTGCCATATCTCATTTCCTTCCATTTTCCTTTCATATAAAATCCTTCACAAAGGAGAGTACAACAGGCTTATGCCCAAAACTGTTCCTCTTCTAATTTACACAATAGTCCAAATCCAATTAAGTATTGAAAGTATGCCTCTTTCAATTCTTGTTGAAAGTATTTTATTTTGATAATATTACTGAACATAAAATAAAATGAGGTATTCTTGCTTAAATGATTAAATGATTAATTATTGAACGCGTGCCTCTTTCAATTCTTGTACAAAGTTCATACAATTCTAGTAGAAAGTTTTCTGTTTGGATAATATGTCTGTGGATAAAATAAAATAATGTATTCCTGTTCAAACCTTTTCTAAATATTTTCCTTCTTACACCAAAACTCACTCTCCTCCATTTTCCAATACATATCTAGCCTCCAATAGGAAATTTCCGTAAAGGTTTCTTGAAAAAATGTATGATAATATTATGATCTGAGTCAAATTAAATAATAGCAATAAGATTTACGCTTTTTCACTTTATGATAATCTGTAATGTTACAGTATTTTCGGTTACTCATATATACAGATTATTATCTGCGCTATGAGAATATTAATGACTACAGAGAGTGTATGACTATACGCTCTCTGTATTAATGACCATTTGTGGAATTCCTTAGACATTCGGGAATTGGATGCCTCGGAAACCTGCAATAATTAGCATCAATAATAATGATATATTTCCATAATTCAAATCAAATTGAATTAATTATTGAGATTGTAAATAATAAATAAATTTATTTTCCAGATTTCATAATATGCTGGTGAATAATGTTTGAAAATGACATATTATTTGATCTTTAGGTCTACAGCAGTATCCTTCTCATAGAATACAATATCTTAATCATGTGATGTGCTATGTAGGCTACAATTATTTTGTGTTTGTGGATGAATTTTATATTTATTATCTTATTTATGGATGATGGGTGAAATTGTTGCAGATGAACATTCTGGAAAGAGGCGAAGGTTTTCTGTGCAATGGCAGATTGGTGAAGAAACTTTTGTTCCTGGTAAAGAATTCTCTCGATAATTTCGATAGCACATCTGATGGTTACCAAGAGATTCAAGACTCATTTCAGAGGTAACTAATACTAATTATTGATCACTTACATTGAGTTAGATTTAATGAAAATTGGAACCACACTCACATCGTAACTCTTCTATTTGAATAGAAATTATTCAAATAATAAAATGCTCAAATTAATTTTTAGAAGTCAAAAACGTTTTAGCAGTTTGTTCTTAGCAGATGACTCAACCGATTCTTCCTTTGGTCTCTTCTTCCTCCCTATTTGTTCTGACCACTTCCCCTATTTTCTCCACCACAATTCAATTAATTTATTGACAATATAATTCACCTAATTTTGTAAAATTAACAACTCAATTTATAATAATCATCATGAGTATTCATAAGAAATAAAATTGAATTATATGACTTTCAATTATTAACATTATTATTCATCTATTTAATAAAAGTGAAGTTTTCATTCTATAATTGTATAATGTTTCCAGATTTAGCGCTTCTCACCAAAGACTAATCTATCTTAATTTCATATTTTCGCCAAATTATTTAAACTTCGTTTGTATTCGTGTGTTTAATAATTCTAAATAGAAGGAATTGATTTGCTATACATCCACATAAATATTGCTGCCAGTTGCACGAAAATCCAATTAAATTTAACCGCCGTAAAATGACGTCATCTAACGACTAACGGAATCAAGGCAACGAAAACCAATGCAATGACATCAGTGGTTAAATGCAATTGGATATTTAACGCCGTTGGACTTGGATAATGATTAGTGGAGGAAGTTGATAGTGATTAGAGATTAATGGACCCTCAATTTTGCGTGTATCCAGAACCACTTGTGGGTGATTTTGAAGCTCATAACTGACTACAGAGAGTGTATAGTGATAGTGTGGCCATTTGTGTGAAGCTCTCCATAACAGTATGTGGAGATCATTTTTTCCCCGCCGCCGCCATACTTTTGCCAAGTATTTGAATTTTATGTATGGGATTACAGGCAAACATCAACCCATTCACTCATTTTTCAAATTTATTTCAAGGGAAACAACATCGAAATAGTATATTTCGCACCTAGGGCGGAAAATGGATGTTTGCCGGCTCGAGATCGCGGTTTTCAAGTTCGAGACGAATGTCGAGAACTTGAAGCGATCGAGAGCCGGCAAAACATTTTTGCCCGCGTTGCGAACGCTATTTTTCGCCACAACACAAAAAACATACAAAACAACAAAAATAATGCAAAACAAACAATGAAAATATCAACCTAGAAACCAACAAAACTTTGAGGTTAGGTTAGGACCTGCAAGAACACATACAATGCTGTTGATTAGAAACAGCTGTCATTCAAGGTCATTTTCTTTTCCGTCCTGCAAGAACCCATACAATGCTGTTGATCGGATAGAAACAGCTGTCATTCAAGGTCATTTTCTTTTCCGCCCTAGGGCCGTAAACGTTTACAGGCCTCCAGCCTGACCTCGTCGGAAATCGAACATTTTCGGCCTCCAATAGAGGTATGAAAAACAGTTCATTACGTCCTAGTGTGGCGAAAATAACTTTTCTAACATTAAAAATTGTCTATCTATTCTTGGTATTGTGTTAAAAGCTTAAAATGATGAAAATTAACACTGAAAAGGCAAAATGTAGGCTGGAAATGTATCACTCAACATAACATATGATTCGAATTTTGTTTTCAATGTAAATCTTAGGCTAGGCGTACACCGGTTAGTCAAGACAAGACAAGACGACACTAGTCACATTTAGTCACAGTACTCCACATAGTTGCTTATGAAGCAACACACACCGATTAGTCATTGCATCGGTGTGTACTGCTTCATAAGCAACTATGTGAATTACTGTGACTAAACGTGTCTAATCTCGTCTTGTCTTGACTAACCGGTGTACGCCTAGCCTTATGGGAATTGGCAAAAGTATGGCTGAATTCGACTGAGATAACCAATCAAAAGTGTGACATGCAATGTCCACACTGTTACTATACACTCTCCGTAGTGCTGACTATCCATTGGACGGAACGGAAGTATCGAGCGCTAATACCAGCAAGACCAACCATTCGATTAGCATTGTTTCAAAACGCTACTCCAGCTCGTCACCAATTTGTTCTGCATTTGAAAATTCGTTTCCAGACTGAAATCGGCAGTAGATGATGGCTTGTGGAGATTGGAAATGCTGTCGCTAGACACAGAGCACACACATCGTGCCGAGCCACAGCAGGTGCAAAGCGAATGGATCTACAATGCAAGTGAGGGCTCCGACAGTGATCCGGAGACCAATAACACCATCCAGCGACAGTCGTCGTTTCGCAAATCGAAAAGAACCACAACGGAGAGCACTGATAGGTCTAGCGAATCGGGATCTAACACTGGTAGGTACCAAATTAATAAATAGAATAAATAAAGGATGTATTTTCCCAAAAACTGATACTACTACAAATACAATTTGACGAACATCTACAGTTATTAGTACAGAATTTTGTTAGCAAATTAGAACCATAATGCTTGTTTTAAGCTGCGTCCAAACACTACAACTTATTGTACAATTTATTGCTTATGACTCTGGTCATACTATTAAGCATTTTCTTTCTTTCTTTTCTGGGCATGATGCCCAAATGAGCTATTTGACAAAAATATCATTACAAGATTATTACTATGACAGCTATATTCAACTATCAATAAGAGGACTTAGCCTATACCCTTCAAAGATAAGATAAGATTACTGTACTTTATTCATGAAGATAACAATAATTATATCTGCATAGATTCTAGATTACAAAAGTTGTAAGTATAAGTATTCTATTAATTTTATGAATTTTAACTAATTATTTTTAACTGCAATATGATAATGTTAACATAATTGAGATTTATCTACATGAAACAGCGAAGTTTGGACATATAAATGACCATTCTTGGAAAAGGATGTCCAAGGACATGAGGCAGAAATTGAAATTTAATTCGATATTTTTGTGCATTTTGGCGAAATAAATGAAAATTAAACAAGAATATCATAGAAGGTCCGTATGAAACTGGTATCTGTCTTTCTTGCCGAATTACTTATTAGAGTACTTTATTTTTCAGGTGGGAGCTCAGGTGTCAACCCTAAGATTCGTAAGATTAGGAAAAGAAAGAATAGTCGTAAATCATCGGTGCCAGTGTCTTGTACTCTTATAAATCTCATGCTGTCATCTGAGCAAAGTCTTGTCACATACTTTCTAGCTCGCAAAGATGTGGCAAAAGCAGTGGATGCCATCAAGGTATTGTATAAATTAATCCAATTTATCTAATATGTTCCACTGAAATTATTTTGATAAACATCGCTTTAGAATGATCAGCCTACTGAAATTATTCTCTCAAACATCTCTTCAGAATTTTCAAATTTTCCTGCCTCGAGGTCTTCCTTGTAAAGAATTCAAATGAAAGAAATTCTGTTCAACTGTATAACTTTTATTTTTTTGAACTTTCAAAGAACTCTTTTTTTAAAAGGAAGCCGTTATACAGAATTAAAGCCATTATTTCCGCTCAATTCAAAAACGTTTGAAATTTATTTAGGTAGATTGAATTGTATTTAATTTTCATTCCATACATAAATCTTCTTAACAGAGGTATCAATTGAAATTAAGGATAGTTTCATTGTCAAGTCTACTCAGTTCAGTAATTTCAATTTTATTTTAGTAAGAAATAATCTCAATAGATTGTTCTTATAGTTAATCTCAAATTAATTATATTATTTTACTGCTAATTTGGAATATTTCGGTCTTTTCTGGTTGAGATCGATGCCCACACAATAGGCTCTTTGCTCGTGCTTGGGTAATGGAAATGACAAGAGATAGATAAACGAATATCCAGCTTTAGGTGGGTTCCGAACCACCGGGAAGCGATTTCGATGCTCGTAATTTGTATCTAGCGGAGCAGGTATCAAGGGGTCACCGTTACAACAGGAGTAACAGGCGCATGGCTCTTATCTAATCTATACGATTAGACCACGAAATGAATTTATTCTCTCTGGATTTTTTTTTTAAAGTATATTAATTATTTTTTGTACCAAATTACAGAGGTTCAAATTGGAGGATAGTTCGATTGCTATTGAAGTGAACTTCATCAATAGTTTCGCAGATTTGAAAAGAAAACTAGAGACTGTGAAACGCTCTGTTCGAACTGAAACAAGTCCTCAAGAAGATTCCACATTGAAGGTACGTTGAATTCCACATTAGAATTAGCTGTCAGTTGCAGAATTTTAAAACTTAAATTGCGAATTAATTGAAAATATAACACTCCTGATGAACAATGAAACATACAATAATTACGTGAACCAGCAATATTTTTATTTATTATTGATCATGTTTTAGAATATGTTTTAAATTGAAATAAAATCATTTATTTATTAAATTGAATTATTTATTCAAATTGATATAAATTATAGAATATTCTGAAAACTCATTACATTATCGATAATCAGGGATTCTATGTATTTGTTTCTTTAAAGATCCATACAAAATTTCTCATCTCTTTGAAATATTATTTCTAGTATTTAAACCATGTCTTTTCTATAACAACAGACAATCAACGAAGCTGCCTCCTCTGGTTTATTCGTTGCATCTTTGACAAGTGAACTCGAAAGATTCTGGTCTTCAACCCCACTTCCTGAAGGTGAGATAAAATTTATTTGAATTATTGTGACTCATAACTCAAGGCAGTATTAGTTTTGTTAATCATCAAACTACATCTAGTAAAATCAATCTCATTAATAACTGAATTATACAAGTGAAAATTCAATGGGAATTTACAAATATTATCAAACAAATTCTTCTAACACAGTAAGGATTCTCATTTAAGTGTCATTGTTTTTCTTTTGATTAAATGGTAACTACCTGTTGTACGGAATTTAACCGCCGTAAAATGATGTAATCTAACGGAACCAATGCAACGAGAACCAATTAACTAATCTACAGACAATGCAATGACGTCATTTTACTGTGGTTAAATTCCACATGCCTGAGAAATGAGATCTGCCAACAGCCACCTAAGAGGAAGAAGATGCATAAACAGGATAAAAATGAGAAGGAAAGGGGAGTAATGTATTCTATTATTTGATTGGCCTGAAATATTGTTAAATCTGGTATAAACTTCATTATTTTATTATTACACACCAGCTATATCAAACAATCCATAAAACGAGATCTGCCTACAGCCTTCTGGGAGGAAGAATATGCAAAGATGAACAGAAAAAGGATAAAGACGAGAAGGAAAGGAGAGTAATGTATTCTATTATATGATTGGACTGAAATAATGATATATATGGTATAAACATCATTATTTTATTATTACCAAGCCAGCTACATTACACAATCCATGAAATGAGATCTGACTACAGCCACCTCAGAGGAATAAGATGGATGAACAGGATAAAAATGAGAAGGAAAAAGGAGTAATGTATTCTATTATTTAATTGGACTGAAATATTGTTAAGTTTGGTATAAACATCATTATTTTATTATTAAATAGCCAGCTATTTTGAACAATCCAGAAAAAGAGGTCTGCCTACAGCCTTCTGGGAGGAAGAATATGCAATGATGAACAAAAAAAGGATAAAAACGAGAAGGAAAGGAGAGTAATGTATTCTATTATTTGATTGGACTGAAATATTGTTAAATATAGCATAAACATCATTATTTTATTATTACTAAGCCAGCTATATTAGACAATCCATGAAATGAGATCTGAATACAGCCACCTAAGAAGAAAAAGATGCATAAACAGGATAAAAATGGGAAGGAGAGGGGAGTAAGGTATTCTATTATTCAATTGTACTGAAATATTGTTAAATATGGTATAAACATCATTATTTTCTTATTTAATAGCCAGCGTTTTTAACAATCCATGAAAAGAGGTCTGCCCACACCCTTCTGGGAGGAAGAATATGCAATGATGAACAAAAAGGATAAAAACGAGTAGGAAGGGGAGTATTCTATTATTTGATTGGACTGAAATATTGTTGAATATGGTATAAACATCATCAATTTATTATTACTCAGCCAGGTATATCAAACAATCCATAAAAATACTATATATTGGCCTACAGCCTTCTGGGGTAAGAATATACAATGATGAACAAAAGAAAGGATAAAACCGAGAAGGAAAGGAGAGTAATGTATTCTATTATTTGATTGGACTGAAATATTGTTAAATATAGCATAAACATAATTTTTTATTACTAAGCCAGCTATATTAGACAATCCATGAAAGAGCTGCCTACAGCTACCTTAGAGGAAGAAGATGCATAAACAGGATAAAATGAGAAGGAGGAGAGTAAGGTATTCTATTATCTGATTGGACTGAAATATTGTTAAATATGGTGAAAACATCATTATTTTATTATTACATAGCCAGCAATATTGAACAATCCAGATCTACAGGCAGATCTACAGTCTTTTGGGAGGAAGAATATGCAAAGATAAACAGAAAAAGGATAAAGACGAGAAGGAAGGAGAGTAATGTATTCTATGATTTGATAGGACTGAAATATTGTTTAATATGGTATAAACATCATTATTTTATTATTACAGCCAGCTATATTGAACAATCCATAAAAGAGATCTGCCTACAGCCTTTTGGGAGGAAGAATATGCAATGATGAACAAAAAGGATAAAACAAGAAGGAAAGGAGAGTAATGTATTCTATTATTCAATTGTACTGAAAATTGTTAAATATGGTATAAACATCATTATTTTATTATTACATAGCCAGCTATATTGAACAATCCATAAAAGAGATGTGCCTACAGCCTTTTGGGAGGAAGAATATGCAATGATGAACAAAAAAGGATAAAACAGAAGGAAAGGAGAGTAATGTATTCCATTATTTGATTGGACTAAAATATTGTTGAATATAGCATGAACATCATTATTTTATTATTACCAAGCCAGCTACATTACACAATCCATGAAATGAGATCTAACTACAGCCACCTCAGAGGAATAAGATGGATGAACAGGATAAAAATGAGAAGGAAAAAGGAGTAATGTATTCTATTATCCAATTGTACTGAAAAATTGTTAAATATGGTATAAACATCATTATTTTATTATTAAATGGCCAGCTATTTTGAACAATCCATGAAAAGAGGTCTACCTACACCCTTCTGGGAGGGAGAATATGCAATGATGAACAAAGAAAGGATAAAAACGAGCAGGAAAGGAGAGTAATGTATTCTATTCTTTGATTGGACTGAAATATTGTTGAATATGGTATAAACATCATCAATTTATTATTACTCAGCAGGTATATCAAACAATCCATAAAAATACTATATATTGGCCTACAGCCTTTTGGGGTAAGAATATACAATGATGAACAAAAAGAAAGGATAAAACCGAGAAGGAAAGGAGAGTAATGTATTCTATTATTTGATTGGACGGAAATATTGTTAAATATAGCATAAACATAATTTTTTTTTATTACTAAGCCAGCTATATTAGACAATCCATGAAAAAAGAGCTGCCTACAGCTACCTTAGAGGAAGAAGATGCATAAACAGGATAAAATGAGAAGGGAGGAGAGTGGTATTCTATTATCTGATTGGACTGAAATATTGTTAAATATGGTGAAAACATCATTATTTTATTATTACATAGCCAGCAATATTGAACAATCAGATCTACAGGCAGATCTACAGTCTTTTGGGAGGAAGAATATGCAAAGATAAACAGAAAAAGGATAAAGACGAGAAGGAAAGGAGAGTAGTGTATTCTATTATACGATTGGACTGAAATATTGTTTATTATGGTATAAACAACAGAATTTTATTATTACATTGCCAGCTATATTGAACAATCCATAATAAAAGATCTGCCTACAGTCTTCTGGGAGAAGGAATATGCAATGATGAACAAAATAAAGGATAAAAACGAGAAGGAAAGTGGAGTAATGTATTCTATTATTAAATTGTACTGAAAAATTGTTAAATATGGTATAAACATCATTATTTTATTATTACATAGCCAGCTATATTGAACAATCCATAAAAAGAGATGTGCCTACAGCCTTTTGGGAGGAAGAATATGCAATGATGAACAAAAAAAGGATAAAACAGAGAAGGAAAGGAGAGTAATGTATTCCATTATTTGATTGGACTAAAATATTGTTGAATATAGCATGAACATCATTATTTTATTATTACCAAGCCAGCTACATTACACAATCCATGAAATGAGATCTAACTACAGCCACCTCAGAGGAATAAGATGGATGAACAGGATAAAAATGAGAAGGAAAAAGGAGTAATGTATTCTATTATCCAATTGTACTGAAAAATTGTTAAATATGGTATAAACATAATTATTTTATTATTAAATAGCCAGCTATTTTGAATAATCCATGAAAAGAGGTCTGCCTACACCCTCTGGGAGGAAGAATATGCAATGATGAACAAAAAAAGGATAAAAACGAGATGGAAAGGGGAGTAATGTATTCTATTATTTGATTGGACTGAAATATTGTTAAATATAGCATAAACATAATTTGTTTATTATTACTAAGCCAGCTATATTAGACAATCAGTGAAATGAGATCTGAATACAGCCACCTAAGAAGAAAAGATGCATAAACAGGATAAAATGAGAAGGAGAGGGGAGTAAGGTATTCTATTATTCAATTGTACTGAAATATTGTTAAATATGGTATAAACATCATTATTTTCTTATTTAATAGCAAGCGTTTTTTAACAATCCATGAAAAGAGGTCTGCCCACACCCTTCTGGGAGGAAGAATATGCAATGATGAACAAATAAGGATAAAAACGAGTAGGAAAGGGGAGTAAGGTATTCTATTATTTGATTGGACTGAAATATTGTTGAATATGGTATAAACATCATCAATTTATTATTACTCAGCCAGGTATATCAAACAATCCATAAAAATACTATATATTGGCCTACAGCCTTTTGGGGTAAGAATATACAATGATGAACAAAAAGAAAGGATAAAACCGAGAAGGAAAGGAGAGTAATGTATTCTATTATTTTATTGGACGGAAATATTGTTAAATATAGCATAAACATAATTTTTTTTTATTACTAAGCCAGCTATATTAGACAATCCATGAAAAAAGAGCTGCCTACAGCTACCTTAGAGGAAGAAGATGCATAAACAGGATAAAAATGAGAAGGGAGGAGAGTAAGGTATTCTATTATTGGACTGAAATATTGTTAAATATGGTGGAAACATCATTATTTTATTATTACATAGCCAGCAATATTGAACAATCCAGATCTACAGGCAGATCTACAGTCTTTTGGGAGGAAGAATATGCAAAGATAAACAGAAAAAGGATAAAGACGAGAAGGGAAGGAGAGTAATGTATTCTATTATTTGATAGGACTGAAATATTGTTTAATATGGTATAAACAGCATTATTTTGTTATTGCACAGCCAGCTATATTGAACAATCCATAAAAGAGATCTGCCTACAGCCTTTTGGGAGGAAGAATATGCAATGATGAACAAAAAGGATAAAACAAGAAGGAAAGGAGAGTAATGTATTCTATTATTTGATTGGACTGAAATATTGTTTAATATGGTATAAACATAATTATTTTATTATTACATAGCCAGCTATATTGAACAATCCATAAATAAGAGATCTGCCTACTTACAGCCTTTTAGGAGGAAGATATGCAATGATGAACAAAAAAAAGGATAAAACAGAGAAAGAAAGGAGAGTAATGTATTTTATTATTTGATTGGACTAAAATATTGTTGAATATAGCATGAACATCATTATTTTATTATTACCAAGCCAGCTACATGACACAATCCAGGAAATGAGATCTAACTACAGCCACCACAGAGGAATAAGATGGATGAACAGGATAAAAATGAGAAGGAAAAAGGAGTAATGTATTCTATTATCCAATTGTACTGAAAATTGTTAAATATGGTATAAACATCATTATTTTATTATTAAATGGCCAGCTATTTTGAACCATCCATGAAAAGACGTCTACCTACACCCTTCCTGGAGGCAGAATATGCAATGCTGAACAAACACACGCTCAAACCGAGCAGGCCAGGTGAGTAATGTATTCCATTCTTTGATTGGACTGAAATATTGTTGAATATGGTATAAACATCATCAATTTATTATTACTCAGCAGGTATATCAAACAATCCATAAAAATACTATATATTGGCCTACAGCCTTTTGGGGTAAGAATATACAATGATGAACAAAAAGAAAGGATAAAACCGAGAAGGAAAGGAGAGTAATGTATTCTATTATTTGATTGGACGGAAATATTGTTAAATATAGCATAAACATAATTTTTTTTTATTACTAAGCCAGCTATATTAGACAATCCATGAAAAAAGAGCTGCCTACAGCTACCTTAGAGGAAGAAGATGCATAAACAGGATAAAAATGAGAAGGGAGGAGAGTAAGGTATTCTATTATCTGATTGGACTGAAATATTGTTAAATATGGTGAAAACATCATTATTTTATTATTACATAGCCAGCAATATTGAACAATCCAGATCTACAGGCAGATCTACAGTCTTTTGGGAGGAAGAATATGCAAAGATAAACAGAAAAAGGATAAAGACGAGAAGGGAAGGAGAGTAATGTATTCTATGATTTGATAGGACTGAAATATTGTTTAATATGGTATAAACAGCATTATTTTATTATTACATAGCCAGCTATATTGAACAATCCATAAAAAGAGATCTGCCTACAGCCTTTTGGGAGGAAGAATATGCAATGATGAACAAAAAAAGGATAAAAACAAGAAGGAAAGGAGAGTAATGTATTCTATTATTCAATTGTACTGAAAAATTGTTAAATATGGTATAAACATCATTATTTGATTATTACATAGCCAGCTATATTGAACAATCCATAAAAATAGATCTGCTTACAGCCTTTTGGGAGGAAGATTATGCATGATGAACAAAAAAAGGATAAAACAGAGAAGGAAAGGAGAGTAATGTATTCCATTATTTGATTGGACTAAAATATTGTTGAATATAGCATGAACATCATTATTTTATTATTACCAAGCCAGCTACATTACACAATCCATGAAATGAGATCTAACTACAGCCACCTCAGAGGAATAAGATGGATGAACAGGATAAAAATGAGAAGGAAAAAGGAGTAATGTATTCTATTATTCAATTGTACTGAAAAATTGTTAAATATGGTATAAACATCATTATTTTATTATTAAATAGCCAGCTATTTTGAACAATCCATGAAAAGAGGTCTGCCTACACCCTTCTGGGAGGGAGAATATGCAATGATGAACAAAGAAAGGATAAAAACGAGCAGGAAAGGAGAGTAATGTATTCTATTCTTTGATTGGACTGAAATATTGTTAAATATAGCATAAACATAATTTGTTTATTATTACTAAGCCAGCTATATTAGACAATCAGTGAAATGAGATCTGAATACAGCCACCTAAGAAGAAAAAGATGCATAAACAGGATAAAAATGAGAAGGAGAGGGGAGTAAGGTATTCTATTATTCAATTGTACTGAAATATTGTTAAATATGGTATAAACATCATTATTTTCTTATTTAATAGCAAGCGTTTTTTAACAATCCATGAAAAGAGGTCTGCCCACACCCTTCTGGGAGGAAGAATATGCAATGATGAACAAAAAAAGGATAAAAACGAGTAGGAAAGGGGAGTAAGGTATTCTATTATTTGATTGGACTGAAATATTGTTGAATATGGTATAAACATCATCAATTTATTATTACTCAGCCAGGTATATCAAACAATCCATAAAAATAATATATATTGGCCTACAGCCTTTTGGGGTAAGAATATACAATGATGAACAAAAAGAAAGGATAAAACCGAGAAGGAAAGGAGAGTAATGTATTCTATTATTTGATTGGACGGAAATATTGTTAAATATAGCATAAACATAATTTTTTTTTATTACTAAGCCAGCTATATTAGACAATCCATGAAAAAAGAGCTGCCTACAGCTACCTTAGAGGAAGAAGATGCATAAACAGGATAAAAATGAGAAGGAAAGGAGAGTAATGTAGTCTCTTATTTGATTGGACTGAAATATTGTTAAATATAGCGAAAACATCATTATTTTATTATAACATAGCCAGCAATATTGAACAATCCAGATCTACAGGCAGATCTACAGTCTTTTGGGAGGAAGAATATGCAAAGATAAACAGAAAAAGGATAAAGACGAGAAGGGAAGGAGAGTAATGTATTCTATGATTTGATTGGACTGAAAAATTGGTAAATATGGTATAAACATCATTATTTGATTATTACATAGTAAACTATATTGAAAAATCCATAAAAGAAATCTGCCTACAGCCTTTTGGGAGGAAGAATATGCAAAGATGTACAACAAAAGGATAAAAACAAGAAGGAAAGGGAAGTAATGTATTCTATTATTCAATTTTACTGAAATATCGTTAAATATGGCATAAACATCATTTTTTGATTATCACATAGGCAGCTATTGAACAATCCATAAAAAGAGATCTGCTTACAGCCTTTTGGGAGGAAGAATATGCAAAAATGAACAGAAAAAGGATAAAGACGAGAAGGGAAGGAGAGTAATGTATTCTATTATTTGATAGGACTGAA
The DNA here is from genome assembly GCA_017141395.1 of Laodelphax striatellus. NCBI lineage: Eukaryota > Metazoa > Arthropoda > Insecta > Hemiptera > Delphacidae > Laodelphax > Laodelphax striatellus. The sequence continues at coordinate 42,618,588 of CM029534.1, read as the reverse complement.
ATATTGATTAATATGGTATAAACATCATTATTTTATTATTACATAGCCAGCTATATTGGACAATCCATTAAAAGAGATCTGCCTACAGCCTTCTGGGAGGAAGAATATGCAAAAATGAAGAAAGAAAGGATAGAAACAAGAAGGAAAGGAGAGTAATGTATTCTATTATTCGATTTAACTGAAATATTGTTAAATATAGCATAAACATCATTATTTTATTATTACCAAGCCAGCTATATTGAACAATCCATGAAAATAGGTCTGCCTACACCCTACTGGGAGGGAGAATATGCAATGATGAACAAAGAAAATATAAAAAACGAGCAGGAAATGAGAGTAATGTATTTTATTCTTTGATTGGACTGAAATATTGTTGAATATAGCATGAACATCATTATTTTATTATTACCAAGCCAGCTAAATTAGACAATCCATGAAATGAGATCTGACTACAGCCACCTAAGAAGAAGAAGATGCATAAACAGGATAAAATTGAGAAGGAAGGGGAGTAAGGTATTCTTTTATTTAATTGTACTGAAATATTGTTAAATATGGCATAAACATCATTATTTTCTCATTTAATAGCAAGCGTTTTTTAACAATCCATTAAAAAAGATCTGCCTACAGCCTTCTGGGGAGAAGAATATGCAATGATGAACAAAAAAAAAAGGATAAAAACGAGAAGGAAAGGGGAGTAATGTATTCTATCATTTGATTGGCCTAGAATATTGTTAAATATGGTATAAACTTCATTATTTTATTATTAATCAGCCAGGTATATCAAACAATCCATAAAAAGAGATCTGCCTACAGCCTTCTGGGGGGAAGAATATACAATGATGAACAAAAAGAAAGGATAAAAACGAGAAGGAAAGGAGAGTAATGCATTCTATTATTTGATTGGACTGAAATATTGTTAAATATAGCATGAACGTCATCATTTCATTATTACTGAGCCAGCTATATTGGACAATCCATGAAATGAGATCTGCCTACAGCCACCTAAGAGGAAGAAGATGCATAAACAGGATAAAAATGAGAAGGAAAGGGGAGTAAGGTATTCTATTATTTGAGTGGACTGAAATATTGTTAAATATGGTATAAACATGATTTTTTTATCATTACTAATCCAGCTATATTAGACAATCCATGAAATGAGATCTGACTACAGCCACCTAAGAGCCACCTAAGAAGAAAAATAATTATGCTTAAACAGGATAAAAATGAGAAGGAAAGGGGAGTAATGTATTCTATTATTTGATTGGACTGAAATATTGTTAGATATGGTATAAACATCATTATTTTATTATTACCAAGCCAGCTATATTACACAATCCATGAAATGACATCTGACTACAGCCACCAAAGACAATGAAGATTCATAAACAGGATAAATAGGAGAAGGAAAGGGGAGTAATGTATTCTATTATTTGATTTAACTGAAATATTGTTAAATATGGCATAAACATCAAATTCTTTATTATTACTAAGCCAGCTATATCAGACAATCCATGAATCAGAAATGTATAGTAGGCCTACTTTTATGTTTCAATTCATCGCTTCGCGGTAAATGTCCTCTATTAAAGTAGCTATGTTCAACTAAATACTTTAATTGTAATTGGATATAAATGTTGATGTGTTTGTTTCGTCCAACAGTTGGCTGTACCAATTATTGTCGTGGGCTGGTCGTACTTGATCTGGCTCTAACACTGGACGCTTCTTTGGGCCACTCCGAAACCCTTCTTGGCATTGCCAGCAAATACATTTCAATGAATACTCAAAAAGGTAATCTGTTCTGGTCAGTTTTCTGCACAAATCCAAACTGAAATACTCACTCTCTGCCTTGAAGTTTTAATAGTATGGAAATGTGGATGGAAGTAGCAATAGCTATAACTAATATAATTGGTAGATTGTAGTGTATATGAAATAATTAGATAAATGAATTAAATTTGAGAATAAATCGTTGTGAGTACAAGCCGAGGTAATTAAGACAATCTGTTGTACGAGCTATAGATGTGTGAATGACTTCCCAATGGAAACGTTTCAAAGTTTGTACCAAGGTCATAGGCCCGTATTATCAATCACAGTTTAAAAGACGTTCAACTTAAACTAGCTTCGGCTCTTGATATACGAGCGACATTAATTTTTCTGCGCATGCGTCAATAACGTCGGACCAATCACAGAGCACTGTGATCATCTGTGATTGGTCAAGTGTCATTAACGCATGCGCAGGTAAATTAATTCCGGTCGTATATCAAGAGCCGAAGAAAGTTAACGACTTTTAAACTGTGATTGATAATACAGGCCTTATGCACATAATACTTGGATGTATTTCTGTTTAAAACTGATAACGTTTTTAAATTCTTTGATAATTAGAATTTGTTAATTATTTTTTTACTGAGAAAATAATTTGAAAAGTTCCTTGTTTTTTGTGTTGAAATTAATATTGTTGATGGAATTGGCTTGGACATTGGTGAAGTTGAGCTAATTATTGGTTTATTTCTAATAATTTCAGGTGGAACTGCAGTAGCCTGTTTTGAAAAGTTTATAAGTGGTCTCATTCATAATTTACGAGAGTCGAAAGTTGACTTGACACTTCCCAGTGTTCTATGCTCGCCAGACATTGAAGAACTGGTGAACAGCAATAGAAAGTCACTGCAGCGAAATATTTGGCTATCTCTCGAAGAGGGAGTTGACCAGTTCAGGTTATCATTGGAGAACTCACAGTCAAGCTCGGCTGTCACAAATTTCTCACAGTTGGCCAATTTGCTCATGAGAGTCAAGGGAAAAGGTTTGTTTTTTGCTATTATTTTATCCTTTCTTCTCAAGAGCGATGCTCACATGAGCCCTAGGCTTGTGCGTGGGTTATGGGAAGATTGATTGATTGGATGTCTTTATTTATCCCCTAGAACGGCGAAGTTAGAGCATAGCCGGCCCTCTCTCACACTCAACCCTCCTAAACAAGGGTGATGGATTTAACGACTAATTCTTGGGAAGCTGGTACCGACGGCTTAACGTGTTCTCCTAAGCACGGGAGTGGCCCAAGAAAAGTATCTTGGAGTCAACTGGAATCGAGCTAGGGCCTTTGGACATTATTTACTTAATGTGAATCCTCTTATTCTGCTCAGATTCAGTCGGCTGAAGTCACACGTTACTTTCAATTTTGAAATTCTGAATATTGACAAGTAAATATTAAATAGTTAAATTTTTGTTTGAAGTGGAAACAATAATTTAGATTATTTTATGAAGTAATATTGACAAATTATTTTGTTGGATTATTATCAATTCTAAAGATGCTATCCATTTGAACTTCGCAATCCATTGATGTAGATTGAAGGTAAAGATATAATAATTGGTATGGGTGTGATAACCTAAGTGATAATATTGACATTTATTTATTTTTCAAAGTTTTTCTTGACCGATAATTTTTTTCTTATTCCAGGGCCGAATGAAGTTAATTCTGCCAACTATCTTCACCAAGTATGTGCCTACATCACCCATCTTACTCGAATAACAGCTCCGTATTTATTCCTAGGTGAGTATGCAGTGAGCTATTTACGATTAATGAAAAACGGAATTGAAAGTTCTATATTTTTAAATGAAAAACAGGTATTGAACAACAGCTCCATAGCAGGTGAATAATTGGAACTCAATTAATGAAAGATTTATTTCTGTGAATAAATTTAATTCAAATAATACATGATAATTATTGATGGATAATAATTAATACTTGAATAAAAAAATCATTGATGAAGTATATTAGTTCGTTCTGTAGGTAATTACATTCAAAACTCGACGTGGTTAGTGGTAGAGTGGACATTAATGTCCAAACTTCTCCACGTCAGATAAATAAAGAAGTCATTCTATTCTATATTCAAACAGGTTTTTAGAATTTAGACCTATAGATGAGTTAATTAAAGAAAACTTTATGATTTTATCCATATCTGCTGTATATAACAATTATAGTTCAGTCTTGTACTTCTTAAATGACTTTTTATTACTTTACATATGATTCGACATTAATTAATTAATTATATTGTTCTTTTACAGATACCCCTTTCTCACTGCTCAACAAAAGTTGGATTGAAATAGTGCAAAAACTCCTATTTGAATCGAATGTAGATCCCGAAGACCTAGACCTGATGATGAAACCGCTCAATGTAGATCTCTTGGGATATCTTGTTCAAATTTGTATGCCGACATTGACTGTGATACCTCTCAAACAACAGCCTGGTATAATAATTTTGAATGATACCAAGGTAAGATACAGTACTTATTTTTGCAGGGTTTTTAAATGATTTTTTCTGTTTAGTTGATTTCAATACAAAAATATAAGGTAACTTAAATAAAAATAGAAGTTGATTATACAGATACTCTTTTGTCCCTCTTTAACAAAAGTTATATTCAAATTTACATCATTGCAGCATATTGTTATATTAACTTGAAATTAATGTACTTCTAGTTTTTTTATTAAACAGGCTCCTAAGTGTGTATTCATATGTTGTATTTTGTGAGAACCAAATTTACATTTTTTTATGAAATAACAAAATAGTATCCCATTAAACAGGCAACCATTATAAGATAACTTAAAATAAGTATTCTTATCTAAGTATAGGCCTATTTATTTGTTGTTTTAGTAATAACTAAGTTCATAATTTTCAGTGGAAAATTAAAAAATAGTACTTTATTAAACAAGTCTCTATTTTATTTATAACTAAGTATATTTATGTGTTGTATGTTGTGATAAATAGATTCATAATTTTTATGAGATATCAATAAAATTGTACTTTATGAAACAGGCCTCTATCTTATTTATATCTACTTATATTCATGTGTTGTATTTTGTGAAACCTGAATTCATACTTTTTCATGGAATATCAACAAAATAGTGTTTAGAATCACCTTTCATGTTACAGCTAACGAAAAATATTTCATTGAAGAATGATACATGTACTACTGTAAGCCAACTGCTATGGTTTACAGTACTTTTACCATATTTTTAATCAGGCATCTATTCCAATATGAGTATCCTAAGTGTATTTATGTGTGAGTATTAAATTCATATTTAAAAAAAATGAAATATCAGTAAAATATCGTTTGAATGAGTCCTATTACCGTACCTTTCATGTTACAGCCGACAAAAAAGATATCATTGAAGAATGACGCATGCGCAGTTGTAAGCCAACTGCTGTTGAAATTGATTAGTGCCATGCAAAGTGACGGAACTGATTTCGACCGCGAAAAGGCGGCTAGGCTATGCGATAAGCCGGCGATCCAAGAGCTGCTAGCTGAGACATTCCTGCTTTCCACAGTCGATGTGTCATCAGTGATGATGGGAAACGAGAGTTTGACATTTCTCATCAACCTGGCCAATCTGATGTGGACTCACGCCCTGCTGCTACTCGAAACTAAAGGTTTGTGTATTCGAAATCATAATATATTCAAACTATTGTCACAATACATTGTCTTCAGTAGCGAGGTCGGACAGTACTTACTAAGGCACTATAAAGTCTGGTTCTTAACTATATCGATTTCAGTGAACTCAATGTTGCCAGATGACATTTGGCTGTTTTCGCACCGGGTAATCTAACCTATCAGCCAAAGTCATCTGGCAACGCTGGGTTGCTGCCTGAAATCAGATAGCAGTTGCTTAGTGGGCGCAGGGGCTTGAGGGTATTTACAGAGCACCAGTATCTACTATTATAACAACCATTATAACTATATATAACTATTACTCGTACAACATAATTATTATGTGAAGGTACTGGGTTGGATCTTTTATCATTTTTCAATCTTATTGACATCATTCCAGAAAGTGTACATTCAATCCAAGTTGGAGAATGTCAGTATCACAGAGTTGCAATATCAGCCAACTATTAATAGTATTACTTTAGAATATATTATAAGTGAATAAATATCATTTTTGTCGTTAAGACAAAGGCGTTATGATATTATACTCTCGCTTATCGTATGGAGTTGTTTTGTGGGAAAATTTGAGTGGCATTATCGAGATATTTAGACTGCAGAAATTGGTGTTGAGAGTAATGGTAGGACTAGTTGTCACCTACTTCTCAAACAAATAAAATCCCTCTTCAACCCTGTCTATATATTCTCGAGACATTCAATAACTGGTGATTTAGTCAGCAATTATCAAATCACGTACAAACACAAGGGATAATGCTTACCACACAACTCTGTTTGAGCGAGGTGTTGGAAGCTTGTATAGTCTGGCAACAGACAAAAGAACCTTCACGCATCGTATCACTGAAGTGATACAGTATCACATAGAACCACTACTCTAGTGAGCGAGTGAGATAAACTGCTGCATTGCATAACGTGCGCTCTCTCTGCGCAGTAGAGTTCTTATTTTGAAGGCTCTTTTGTCAGTGGTCGGATTATAATACCAACATGAAACTTACTAGCCTACTAAAGAAGCAATCCAAACACTCCAGCATCAAACTAGTAAAACTTATGTTTGTTCCCTGTTAACCCGCGTACCGCTTAAATATGACTCCAACAAAACAATATATTCCAAATTCGAATTTCTTTTATTCATACATTATAAACATATTTACAATATAGCAGTATTACAGTATTATTGAATATACTCCCTGCTTGTCAATATTGTATTAAGGCCGGCCATAAACGTAGAGATCCACCGGAGAGGTATACCTGTGGTCATAGAACATATATGATCATCTACTCTATACAAGCAAATAGACCAATTAAAATGAATTGGTGTGCATTGCTCTATTTGTTTGTGTAGAGTAGCCGATCATATATATATATATATATATATATATATGCTCCATGCCCTCTGGTATAGTACTCTCTGGCAGACCGCAACGTCTAAGACCGATCGCAGACCGTACGGCCGGTCTAAGGACTCTTAGGCGTCTCCAATTAAATCTTTTTATCTCATTCTAAAAACAGGAAAAGTATCGACTAGCATAACTAATATTTTTTTATATGAAGAAACGACACAATAACCATTATGGAAAACAACATTGAAGACTAATACTGTACTTGTACTGTTATCGCAGGCAAAGGAGTTGGCCTGCTCTCGAAAAGCAACACTTTGAGAGATGTGAGCAGCAGTATGGTGGGTTACAATGTCGGGGGCATTGGATTCATCTCGCTGGGTCAACTGCATTCGGCTCTCATCCACCCGTGTCTGCCTCCCACCTGTCTGGCGTCCATGCAATCGCTCTTGCCAATCAAGCCCAACACTGATCCACGCACTTTGTTTGCATTGACCAACGCCTATCGTCTCACACCCAAGCTACAGGTATTTCTAGTTTTTGTAGTGCATTTCTGATTTTTCTAGTGTTCTTCTAGCATATCTGAAGCTGAGACCGCACTGCTGGATGGTTACATAGTGTGGGTAGATGGAATATCTATAGGACATACATAGAATTCAGAAGTAGTGTCGAACATTCTAGGGTATTGTGCCTGGATGATAGGAGACTACAAAATTTGTCGTAATGTCGTACTTGAAGTGTTTAAAACTCAGCGGTTATCCTTATAGCTGCCATTTTGTTTTTTCTACTTAGGAATTTTTATCTCAAGAACCAAATGTTGTATTGATCTGAAATTTGGCATGAATATTTATGCTATGAAGACTCAAATTTAAAAAATGAAATAAAAAAATTTCGATGTAAATTTTCAAAATGGCAGCAATTTTAAATTTTTGATGGAAAATTTCACGAAAACCGTTCACTTTACAGAAACTTTATTTGAAAAGAAGTTATTCTTGTACATTTTCTGTAATGTGAACGGTTTTCGGAATCAAAAGAAAATATTTTTTGAAAATTTACATCGAAATTTTTTTATTTCATTTTTTAAAGTTGAGTCTTCATAGCATAAATATTCATTTTTCTTACAAATCTGTTCATTTGGAAATATTTGGTTTATAAGTGAGTTTGTTTTGTATAGTTGGTTGAAAATAGAACCTTATTTATGTGTAATTAAGTTTGAAATTGCTGATAACCTGTGTTTACATTTCAGGTGTTTGATACGGCAAGCATTGAGAGACAGCTGGAAACGAGTGTCACCGATTATGTGAAAGCGAACGTCGAATTGAACGAGAAGCAGTTGGTTGTTCCGATTGTGATGCAGCTCTATCTTGAGAACGCCATTCTCACGCAGAAGCCGGAGAGTGAAGATAATCTTGAAACGTTATCAAATGTCAGCCGTGAACAGATGTCGTTTCTCTATGAATTTCTTAGAGAAAACTTGGTTTTCACTGCTGTTGATTTCAGTGGAATTGGTAAGTTAGAACATTATTCTGTGAATTTTCTATGTTCAAGTTCTTTGAAATCATGACCCCATTTTAGACCATATTATTAATCCAAATTCGTAAGAAAAATAATTAGGACATAGCATGTTTTTTCTCTCCCCAAATCATTATGATTTTTCTGAGTGAATTTGTATTAATTAGTAAAGAATAAATATAAAGATCATGTCGATATTAAATTTCAATAGGAAATGAATTACATTGACTGTAATTCGAAAAACTTGAAGTGGTTGATGAGAATTGATTTGTTGTTGCAATAACTTTGCTCCAAAATGTATAGCTGAATGAGATACTGCAGATCGTAAAGCAGAACATTATTATTTTGATAAATCATTAAATTTCTCTACCGTTTACAACAATAACAAAACAAATTGAGAAGAATCAATCTAAAATATCTAGAATCAGTAATGTGGTCTGTGAAATAGAAATAGAAGTGAAATAGAACTTTTTTCCACCCAATGGAATTAGGTTGTACTTGGGGAGGTGGAACAACCTTGGGGTCTCCCCACCAACCAAAGCCATACGCTAGATAGATAGACTAAGGTCGAATGCACACCAGATGGAACAAAACAGTTTCTTTTCGACTAGAGCTTGTAATCAGTGGGACAGGTTTAGTATTTAAGTAGGTGGATATTTGGTAATTTTTCTATTATTTCATCAATTTACATGTTTTATTTATTCATCTATTAATTTATCTGATGAAACGTACCATACAGAGTGGTCCAAAAAAACTTATCTACTCTTTAAAAGTCCATAACTTACAAACTAATTGGTGCAGTTGTCTCATCTTTGTTGAAAATGTAGCTTAAAGTCCAACTTGAACATATCACTATAGTTATTCGAAATGTTACCACGTACATCCATTGTCACATCCACTTACATTATATGTTTTAGTTGGACTACACTTTCACCAAAGATAAGACAACTACATCAATTAGTTTGCAAGTTATGGACTTTTAAAGAGTGGATACATATTTTGGACCACTCTGTATAAAGGGGAAACAGGCGTTATCCCAGACCTAACAATTGTTTATTCACTTATATTTCAGATGTTCAGATTGACGAGGACATAGATTTCCACATTTGCATAGACTACACGCGACATGCTTCCGGAAAAAGCACTCCGATCGAAGCTGCACCCACCAAAATTGACGACAGCTGGATGTGTTTCGACATAGAAAACTCAATTCTCAAGTACATAACGTCTCGATCGCCTCTACTCGGAATGCTGGTGCAGAAATTCCACTCAATCGACGAGACAGAAGATTTGTCCGACAACAGTCGCAAACAATCGTTCTTCGAGAATGAATTGAACAGTGATCGAGTGCAATCGATAGCTTGTCTTTTCGATAATAATCCGATCATGGCTGTGCTGCTCACTTATCCCGATTCGAATGAGCTGTGGATGTGGTTGGATTCGACTCTACAGAGCAGTGAGTGGGAAAAGTGCATTCAGCTGCTTCAACTTCTGCCCGAAAAGTTGTTCCAAGTCGAACCGAAACTGTGCAAGTTGAAAGATTATCTATTTTTGAAATTGGCGCCGACCAACAATGGCTGGCATTGGTGTCAGAGCATCGACGACACGGAACTGCAGGCTCACGGCGTGATAAGCAACGTGCAGCAGTGGACAACGGCAGCCGGCTGCAAAGCGGCACTGCAGACGTTGATCAGCAAGCCGGCGCTCGGCGACGAGCGGCTGCGGTTGGCTAAGAAAATGCTTTGTGACGTCACTATCTGTCACAAGGTGAGATCTCCTTTCAAAATCGACATTTATTTCATGCAAAAAAATAAAAACAAAATTATACAAAACAAAAGTGAAGCGGTTGGTCCCAGTCCAGTGGCAAAGGCGAGTCTAATCGGTGAGATTAGATATGAGACAGCGCCTACCACTACCGTTGTAATGGTGACCGGCTCCTCTAAATACGAAAATTTATGAGCTTCAAAATCGCTTCCCGGTGGTTCGGAACCCACCTAAAGCTGTAGGTCCTTTCATCTCTCATCATCCTTCCCATTACCCAAGCACAAGTTCAGAGCTTATGTGGGCATCATCCCTAGCAAAAAAAAATTGTATAGCAACGTCACAAAAATCTACAATTGCTGACACAATTCTAATTATTGTTCTTGAAATTACAATTGAAGTGCTTTTCATCCTTGAAGAACACTGGCCAGCTTGGTTCGTGATTCAATTAGAATGCCCGGCAATGTTGTCATATTGTGTGCTGTTTAATATTCTGGGAACACAGACCGAAATATAACTCTGCTATCATGACTCGGATGATTTACAAGTATAGCAGGATTATTTTAAATTGTCAGAAAACAGCTGATTGATGTACGCTCGTTTACTAACGTTAAATCAGCTGTTTTCTGACAAGTTAAAAGAATCCTGCTATAGAAGTGATGATCAGAAATCATCTGTTCATCTTCATCACTATCATAGAAGTGTGCATTATACACTGACTCTATAAAGACAGTGTGTGGTCATCTAAATGTTTGGAATCTTAATGGCGGATGCGTCACCTGATGAACTGATCAAGTATCCAATCAGAATCTGCTTCAGAAGCTTTGGAAGCAAGACCTCACTTGGCCACACTGTCTTAATATAGTCACTGTAGTGCATTAGTATTGGCACCGCTGCATGCGGGTAATTTGCTAGGTAGGAAGGTGGTGGGGGATTGTATTTGCACTCAGGGGTCTTTAAGGATGAAAAGCACTATAGCAGCACAGACTATTATTATTACAACAAACTAACTTGACTTTTACATAAATCAAACTATACTTTTATAAGTTTCTACTTATTTTATTTTGGAACTTCACTTCAGAAATCAGTGTTGGACTTAACCTATAATGTTTTCCATATTTTCCATTAGGGAAAACTGGATAATTCGGCAAGGTGGAACACCCGAAAGGGTCTGTCCACCAAAAAAGCCATAAGCTTAATAATAACTTCAGAAATCGATAGATGATTCCTCTTTTAATATTAATGTAATGTAAAAGACATTTTACATATAAATGTTTTAACTTGAAAAACTGTTACTATAGATGTCGCAACAAGAGAAGAGCTTCTGTGTAGTGAGATGTTGTGATATTTAAACATAATGAAAACACTAATATGTAGTCGAATATCACTTATTTAATAAATTATAGGGAAGAAATAAATAAATGTATGGAGTGATTAAAAGAAATAAATGGAAATAAAGCAGAAGATAAAAATGACATTATGAAACTTTAAATAATTTTAGGATATTGAAGTAATCAAAATTATCAATTTATAACAAAATTAGAGAAAGAAATAACGAGACTTGTACGGTGATATTGAAGTTAAATAATATCGTTTGGAATAAACGTCCAAGCTTTATTCATCTTGATACATTTTTACAGTATTTATTTCGAGAGACAGTATTTTAAATTGAATGGTATGTTTCGTAGATTGCTTGCTGCCTTATTTTCTCCTATGTAAGTAGGATTAATCATTATTTATCCTCCACGTTTGATGCTAATACCACATCAAATCAACGCACTTTTCTATGTGATTGCAGGTTCTAGATGTATTGGGTGGAGACGATTGGCTCAAGATCTATAGATCCGACTGCTGGAGTATTCTAGAGAAGCTACTTTCAAAGAAATGCGTGGATTTAGCGCTAGAGTGGACTACAATGCACAATTTACCATCGCCAGATGACGAGCTTTATGTTAGTGATGAGGTATGTGTTTCCTGATTGAAATTGAATTGAGTTTTGTGATTGGCATATTTTGAAGTGTTTGACTTGGTTTTAACATTTTCCGGAGAAAAATCTTGGACCAAAGCATTTTCAATTGTCAAATATTAGAATGAAAATTGGGGGAAATGCCATAGAATAAAACTTATTCAACATTTTGCCAACATTGTATAATCTTATTAACAAATACTGGAGTCTACAATAATTTTTCAAGTGGACATTACCGTCCAAACTTCGCCTTATCTTCTTGTGTATATCTAGGATATTTATGTTTATTTTTGAAAATGAACCTCTGAATTTTTGAATCAGAAAAATCAACAAGTCATTCTACAATTTTTAAATGTATTGTTCCAGCTGCTGGGAGATCTTATACTGGCCCTTCTTGAGAACTCGCAGACTACGGCAGCTTCAGATATATTGAAACGATTGGGTTCAAACGATGTGGTTGTGAGAATTTGTGACTATGCCATGGAAAAGGCTACTTTGTTGGCCTCCTACCGAGCCATTGTATCTCACATCATGCAGCTATCTGATCTACCGCTTGAAACCAAAAACAAGTATACAATGTTCGATATTGGCATTGATATGCTCAAGTCGTTACCAGCTAGGGACCAAGTAAGTATTGTATATATTATATTTGAGTAAGTATGTAATATTATACATTGCATTGTCGAATTTTTTCAGGAACTAGGATGGCGAAAGGCTTGTGCATGAGTAATGGGAGGGTTAATGATAAGTTTACTTTTTAGGTTGTCTCTAGGTGGTGCCTTTTCGGGGGTGTCCTGTGTCCTTTTGATGTCTCCCAAAGAACACTGATTGCTGATAAATCACAGATATTACTTTTTTAGACGCCTAGACTCCAATGTTTTTAGGTTAAAGATACATCTCAATTGGCCAGTAGGAAATCCCAGAGGACAAGCCAAATTGAATCTCCTGGCATACAACATTCTCATAAACTTTTTCTGAATCTTTTTTATCTCATGTGTTAGACCCCTCTGGTGAGGATTCCATATAATAGCACAATATTCCAATACACTATGTACTAAGCTGAAGAAAATAATTTTCAAAGCATCCTGACCAGTGCATTTTCCACTAGGACTGATCATTATTCCACTAGGACGAGATTGAATACCAACAAACGATTCCCCCGATTTAATAATTCCATTCAATTAAAAAATGGTTTCTATTTAGCTCAGTAATAATCCAGTTGAGATTTCAGCAATTGAGAAATGTTGCGTTGCCGTCTACAAGCGTAGAATGAGAAGGTGGCTGCTCTGTATTGGTGCAGAGGCTCTGATTCATTCACTTTATTGATTAATCATTTTCATACAACAGTTTTTTACAAGAGTTGACCTATTATATCATGATCATATAATAAAGCTATTACTGTCTGGTGAGCTCTATAAGCGCCGTCGTGTAGGAACTATTATTATCAACGGTATTATTATCAACGGCAATCACTGAAAAAGACATCGAAAGTTGCCGAATTTAACATGTAAAAGGAAGGTAAATCAATCTCTTAATCTTCAGTGACATCACACCAATCAGCTGAATGAAGATGGCTACTGCTTGTGAACAATACCTGCCTTCTATTCTATTCAACTTGAACAATAAACTAAAAAGATACCAGTATTTTTCTGTGTATGTTCATTGTTCAATGGTGCCTCCTTCCTTCAAACGGACAAATCATCCTTATAGGATGATAGAGGTTATTGCTGAGCAAGCCGTTAGGCGAGCGAAGCTTTATGGATGAGATTGTCATTTTTTGTTGTTATAGTCCTCCTAGACCGTTTGACCAATGGTCATGAAACTTTGCACAGATATTAAGTTGAGCACGGTACTCGTTACTAACAATATTGAAAAATTTTATCGGACCTACCACGGAGGAATAATCACGGTTCAAAATTTCCCATGTTATCCTTATGCAAGGAAGAAATCAATATTATATATGTTTACATCAATATTGAACATAATGCTTTATCATCTGTTGAAAGTGTATGATCTAGGATGATAAAAATATATGGAGGCGCCCCAATCCATCAAAAATGTATCGTAAATTTTCAGTAGCCTCTGAAGAAGAAGAAGAAGAAGAAGAAGAAGAAGAAGAAGAAGAAGAAGAAGAAGAAGAAGAAGAAGAAGAAAAGAAAAAGAAAAAGAAAAAGAAAAAGAAAAAGAAAAAGAAAAGAAAAGAAAAAGAAAAGAAAAAGAAAAGAAAAGAAAAAGAAAAAGAAAAGAAAAGAAAAGAAGAAGAAGAAGAATAAGAAGAAAAAGAAAAAGAAGCTCAGCAATTTCTTACATGCCTACGGCTGATGTATGCCTAGTTATATCGTCCTGTATATGACCTATATTATGATACAGGTACTGTAACACATTATACTGTATGTTTTTCAATTTATTAATGAATTTGGAAAAAGTTTCACTACTTTTTACATAAATAAATTCATCTAAACAAACAATTTGTTATTTACAGAAACGCTACCGCATACTGATCAGTCACCCCATTCTGCTAGTTGAACAACTGCTGATGTGCACCCAGCTGTCTTCGCTGGAAACTGCACTGCAGTCGGTCAAGTGCAAACTGGACAGTGTGCCCCCCACCAGCAAAGTGTCGCAAGCGTCTCTCGACATGCTGTTGCGGAACTACGCGTCGCGGGCAGTCGACATCAGTGTGTGCCGAAACAATAGACCCACACCGAGGGTCAACGCCAGTAGGCAAGTGGCTAGCAGGACTTCGTTTGTTATACCCGACACACCGCCCACTAAACAGGATTGGGTGCCTGATGATGAGGTTTGCAATTCATTTCCTCAAAAATGTTTAATTTATCTTCAGATTTATTCAGATTTTCAAATAATAATCGCAAAACAAATGTTCAAAAAATTACAAATCTATTTACCTGCAAGGAACAATCCTGTGCGCAGGTAAGAGTTGCTAATATAATAGATAAACAAAATCTTAATGAACTGTCAAGAAAAAGTAATAAAGAGAATATAAAAAAAATACCAAGGAGAAGAAATAGAGTGAGTATGATAGTATTAGATGGTGAAAAAGAAAGAGAGAGAGAAGACGAAAGAGAAGAGAAGAGAAGAGATGGCAAACACACTATTGAAATAGGACATGAATCATTCAAAAAGTTTTTCCACAATTCCACTGGACATTATCCATTCAATAATTTCATTTTTTAATTTTTTATCAAGTTTCCTATTTGTATTTTCAATAAAACTGTTTGTTATCTCCTGAAAAATACATTAAACAGAATATATATTGAGACTTGAGGTACTAGCGCGCTCAAGTGAGAGAAGAGTGAACAATTGGCAGGCGATGAAGCTGGGTTCTCAAATGCAACAATGCCTGTTTACAAACCAAATAGCTACCCGATGGTTCGTAACCCACCTAAAGCTGTAGGTGCACACATCTCTCATCATCATTCTTCCCATGCAAAAGCTAAGAGCTTATGTGGGCATCACCACAGCAAGAAGTCATATTTGAAAAATACAGTAGGACTTTTTTTTGTGTCGGTCACCCATCAGAGAGCGGTCTTGAATGTTTGTTACTTAACCACATGATTACTTAGCAACCGCTCTCACCGAGTGACCACTGATATTACTAAAAAAATAATAGTACTAATGAGTTAATATTAATTAGTAATATTATTCAATATTAATAATACTAATATTATTAGTATTATTTAATATCAATAATACTAATATTATTAGTATATTACTTCTAAAATAATGTTCTAGTCACTGAAGTAGTCATTTCAGTAGAAAAGAAAAGAACCAGAATGATTAATTCAATTTGATCTACTTCTACCGAATTATAAAAGGCGAGCGAGTGAGAGAGATAGTGTTATATAAAATGTAATATTGGAAGTATATAGTTGAAATTTAAAAATATGAGATGTAAATAAGATGTAGTAAACGAATTGAATATTATTTGTGTCGAACAATATTGATGTATTTGAAATAATAATAGCTTTTTATTTATGCTATATCGATTGATAGCCCAGTAAAATAGTACATTCTACCTTGCATGAAATGGGGTAGTCGGTTTCTTTTTTTAATAATGTTTATGGTAGTCCTGGGATGCTAAATCTAAGTTTTAGACCTCGGCAAACTATGGGATCATCTCCAAAAATCGTTCAAAATGGCGGAATTTTGCACTTTTTTTACGTTTGGCCAATTTTCACCCTGAAGAATCACTTTTTCATATAGGACATAGTACATATTTTTTAAAGTATATTAAATTACCTTCAATTTGAGACCAAATTTATCATTGTAGGCCCAACCGTTTGCGAGATACAGCTCTTCAAAGTTCATCAAATTAACGAAAATTCACCTTTTTTTTCAATTTTTCGCAATTTTGACCCTGAAGAATCACTTTTTCATATAGGACATCCAACACAGGGTTGAAAGTAAATCCAAATACCTACAATTTGATACCTAAATGGTTATTGTAGGCCCAACCGTTTACGAGATACAGCTCTTCATAGTTCATAAAATTATCGTAATTTTTCACTTGTTTTTACATTTGGTCAATTTTGACCGTGAAGCATCACTTTTTCAAATGTGACTTTAGCAAAGTTTTGAAAGATAATTTAAAAATCTACAATTTGAGGCCAAATTGATTATTGTAGACCCGATAGTTTGCGAGATGTAGGCCTTCAAAGTTAATCGAATTGTAGAATTTTTCCACTTTTTCTACATTTCTTCAATTATGACCCTGAAGAATCAATTTTTCATATAACACATTCCACATAGTTTTGAAAGCTGATTTAATTACCTACAACTTGAGACCAAATTTGTTATTGTAGGCTCAACCGTTTGCGAAATACAGCTCTTCAAAGTTTATCAAATTATCGTAATTTTTCACTTGTTTTTACATTTGATCAATTTTGACCGTGAAGTATCACTTTTTCGAATAGGACATCCAACATAATTCTCAAAGTATATTAAATTACCTACAATTTGAGACTAAATTGGTCATTGTGGGCCTGATAGTTTGCGAGATATAGGCCTTCAAAGTTCTTAAAATTTTAAGTCTGATTGAATACGCCATATTGAATCTAAGTTCATTTTTTTAAATGGGAAGGTGGTCATGTTATACATGATTTCGATACAGAACTTCAAGAGAAAATGAATGGCGAAAACCGCACCACGATATGTGAAACCGTTTTTAAGATATTTCAATTATAAATCTGACATATTTACACCTAAATCAGTTAATATCTCAAAAACCGTTATTGAGATAATAGTTGTAGGTAATTAAATCAGCTTTCAAAACTATGTGGAATGTGTTATATGAAAAATTGATTCTTCAGGGTCATAATTGAAGAAATGTAGAAAAAGTGGAAAAATTCTACAATTCGATTAACTTTGAAGGCCTACATCTCGCAAACTATCGGGTCTACAATAATCAATTTGGCCTCAAATTGTAGATTTTTAAATTATCTTTCAAAACTTTGCTAAAGTCACATTTGAAAAGTGATGCTTCACGGTCAAAATTGACCAAATGTAAAAACAAGTGAAAATTACGATAATTTTATGAACTATGAAGAGCTGTATCTCGTAAACGGTTGGGCCTACAATAACCATTTAGGTATCAAATTGTAGGTATTTGTTACTTTCAACCCTGTGTTGGATGTCCTATATGAAAAGTGATTCTTCAGGGTCAAAATTGCGAAAATTGAAAAAAGGTGAATTTTCGTTAATTTGATGAACTTTGAAGAGCTGTATCTCGCAAACGGTTGGGCCTACAATGATAAATTTGGTCTCAAATTGAAGGTAATTTAATATACTTTAAAAAATATGTACTATGTCCTATATGAAAAAGTGATTCTTCAGGGTGAAAATTGGCCAAACGTAAAAAAAGTGCAAAATTCCGCCATTTTGAACGATTTTTGGAGATGATCCCATAGTTTGCCGAGGTCTAAAACTTGGATTTAGCATCCCAGGACTAGCATAAACATTATTAAAAAAAGAAACCGACTACCCCATTTCATGCAAGGTAGACCCTATTTTTGATGACAATTTTACTGGGCTATGATGCAAAAGCGGGAAGTTTTAACTTCGTCCTCCATTCATTATTATTATTGATAGTACAAAATAATTAGAGTATGGGAGAAACAACAGGCTAAGCCCAAAAATTTTTCTCTCCCGAATTTTGATAAGTAAATAATGTATTCGAATATAAGTTTATGGTTAAGTTTCCACTTCAGTTGATTAAAATAATTTCCAGTCCAAAAATATGTGTACTTGAAAATTTTGAATTCACAGAAATTGGATACGAAAGCAGTATTGAACCAATGCACTCAATAATCATTGATTGAACATTTAGGCTAGGCGTACACCGGTTAGTCAAGACAAGACAAGACGAGATTAGTCACGTTTAGTCACAGTACTTCACATAGTTGCTTATGAAGCAACACACACCGATTAGTCATTGTATCGGTGTGTACTGCTTCATAAGCAACTATGTGAATTACTTTGACTAAACGTGACTAATCTCGTCTTGTCTTGCCTTGACTAACCGGTGCACGCCTAGCCTTAAGAAGTAATAAATAAACTTGGGAAATTTGAACTCATAATAAAGACACAAACTCACTGATGACGAAAATGCTGATTAAAATACTTGAATTTGATCAATACAATTATTATGAAAAACACTTTAAAACTACTAAATAGACAGCAATATAATATTAATGATACCTCTCTCTCTCTTTTGGTATTCAACCCTGAGGTTGGTTTGCAGCAGTGCGCCATTCTTCTCTTCTTTCTGCTTTCCTCTTCATTTCTTGATAGGTACTGCAGCCAACGTCATTCATGATTTGTTGCAGGTATGACATCCTTGGTCGTCCTCGGCGGTTTCTTCCCTCTATCAATCCTTCAGCTATTATTTTAATAAGGTTTTCATGTTTCAAGATGTGTCCCATGAGTTTATCTCGCCTGGTCTGAATATGTCCAAGTTTCACACCCATATAGTGCTACGCTCCAAACGAGGGCTTTCATCATTCATTTTCTTATTTCCTGAAGGATTTAATTTGTTTCATGTGGATATATGTGTTTGTTGTTGCAGGTGACTGAGTGTATGTGTTGTCAGAAAACGGTGTTTTCCATGTTCAATCGCAGACACCATTGCAGGCGGTGTGGCAGAGTGGTGTGCGGAGGCTGTTCGGCAAAAACAATGAAGGTTGGTAATGTAGACATTCCCCCTTCACGTCACCGATCATCTGTTGCTATTCTCGTGGTGTGCCGACTTTAGCTCTATTACATTAATCACGTTTAGTCACAGTAATTCACATAGCTGCTTATGAAGCAGCACACACCGATGCAATGACTAATCGGTGTGTGTTGCTTTATAAGCAACTATGTGAAGTACTGTGACTAAACGTGACTAATCTCGTCTTGTCTTGTCTTGACTAACCGGTGTACGCCTAGCCTAACAAAACAAGTGTAGAAGCATCATCCCTAGCAATCAAGTTGTATACTATGAAAATATAATATTAAACTGGAAATTAAACAAAATTTACTTATTCTGATTCACATTCATAGGTCTACTCTGTGTAGACTCTGTATAACTGGATTATTCTTCTATTTATTCAGCAATATACAATCAATACTTATTAATGTTCCAACTTTGTAAGGGCCGGTTCATGAGCTCGGGATTTACCCAAGTCCTAGACTAAAACGGGTGGCTACCGTAGCATCGACAAACGTTTGTCTCGATAGGTTAGTGGGTTAGCAGCATAGAGAGCCCTTAGTACATAGTATCGAGGCTAACGTTTGTCGATGCTATAGTGGCCACCCTTTTTAGTCTAGGACTAAAAATCCGGAGCTCATGAACCGGCCCTTAATGGATGGTCCAACAGACTTAGGGTACGCCGAAAACTGTCCCTTTTCCAATAATTTATGAAAATCTTCCAAATAAACGTTATGTGACATTTTTCACAAAGAAAACAATTCTATTGTTTATTTTGATTTCCTGTTTGGTGTATAAATAATTTCAATCGTTTACAGGTAGCTGGATATGGGGATGTTGCTGTGAGAGCGTGTGATGTTTGTTTCGATTATGCGAAGCCGCGGTCGATAGAGGTTTGTAACCATTTTTCAATTTAATTCTATTCATTGTTGTAGTTTCGTATATGCTCTACAAACTTTATTTTTTCTCATTGCCTGAACTTCCTATTATAAACAATCGTCGAATGATGTAAATAATGTACTTGAGGCGGTGTTCTATTCTCAACTCTGCTGGCCACCTCATCTTGATTATTAGAAAAAACAACATTAAACTCGGTAGTATTAGTTCTTAGAACATTGAAGAAATTGTTAGATACTTAAAATCTTGAAAACGTTTATTTTGCTCTGTTCCATTAACTGCTATCATACGGATTTGTATTTTGAGGCGATTAAAGCCAGAAAATAGAATATAAAACCGGAATTACGGATTTGTATTTTGGAGCTATTAAAGCCAGGAAATAGAGATATTGAGAATTAAGAAATGAGTAATCATTCGAGTAAGTTTTAACTTATATCAAAACTTTAAAGATGCTCCAAGATTATATATTTGTAAAGCCCACAAATTAATTGAGAGAAATAGAAATAAGGTCAGCATAGGTGACTTGGTGAATATTAGTCTGTACTATTCATTGCTAGCACATTTCAAGGCATTCGTAGACGAAAAATTTAGAATTAAAATGATGGAAGAATTATTGTTAAATGTTCATGCATACTCTAATGAAGAATTATTTTCTCATTGTGCAGAGCGTTAATAGGATTAGTATTAGAATATAGTTTCAACGACTTAAATTATAGCAGGATTCTTTTAACTTGTCAGAGAACAGCTGATTTAACGTTAGTAAACGAGCGTACATCAATCAGCTGTTTTCTGACAATTTAAAAGAATCCTGCTTTACTAGCAAATCCATATAGAGGCGGTCAGAGGATGCCAATGATGATTTTTCTGTTTTTCAGATCGATGTAGATAGTGAGAGTGACAAGCAGTGGCCTCATGCTTTGGCTGACGAACCCGAGTGGCTTCTAACAATCGACGAATCGCGCAACAAACTGATCAGAGGAGAATTCATTTACGAGTACGCACCGAGCGTGTCACTCTGTCTCTCCATTCTCAAACTCCACTCTTTGGACACTGTACAGCCGAGGTTGGTTGCGATTAAATTTCGGTTGCCAATCACAGAGATTTTAGATTGAAACTGGTATATCCCACGCTGAATAGCATTAAGCGCACAATATGAATAATTTAATTAATCCAATTCGAATCCTCTGAAAGTATTCAAACCAATTGTTAGCATGACTTTGTGGTCATTGAAAGTTATAAGATCTTATTTCTCCATGACCAAGTATATCATACAGTAAAAAAATTATAATTCATGCATTTTTAACGTATATTGGTTCAGAAGTTGAATTTTTAGTAACCTATCTCTCTGCTCGGAACAGATGTGAAAATATTAGTGTTTGCTTGTAGGTACTTTATACTTTATGAAGATGAAATTCTCTATTTATTTATAATCTTAGTTATAAATAATCTAATTTTTTACTTAACGTATCTTATTGAATTTTTCTCACCGTATCTTATTTTTACCAGAATAGTTACTGGCATTTGGTCATAAGATCTTCCATTCTGTGTAAAATAGGGCAATTCACACTGACTCGTGTGCATTGCCCTATTTGTTTGAATAGAATGGAAGATCATTATGACCAACCTACCTGCCAGTAACCTACTCGTCTACTGGTATCGTGAAACCGCGCCATTATTTTCATTATTATCTTGATATTTTTTTTTGAGGGTGATGCCCACATGAGCTCTAGGCTTGTGCGTGGGTAATGAGAGGGGTGATGATGAGAGATGACGACTGTTTTTTAGGCAGTCGGGACCGACGGCTTTTCGTCTCCTCCGAAAGACGGGAGTGGCCGTTTCTGTCAAAATCCGTTCCGGCAACTGTATTCGATCTTGGAACCTTTGGATTATCAGACGCTTATCGCCCTCGGCTACGGACCACTCCATTATTGTTTATTAGAGATTGTTTATTTCCAGATTTCTGATCAGTAAAAGTGAAACCATGCTGGCCTTACTGCGACCTCTTGAAGTTGGCGCAGTAAATCCTGAAATAGACTATGCTCTTCTTGTGCAAATGATCAGGTAATTATTGTGCATATTACAATTTTTCAATTCTATAACATTTTCAAAAATTTATTCTATCATTATAGTTTGAATAAAATTAGTTGTCCCTTGGCCTGGTGCTCAAGAACCACTCACTAGAAACGTTTTTGTCAGAAAGTCCGATGTCCGAACAGCTGACCATTTGATTCAATGTTAGCATCATTGAATCAAATGGTCAGCTCTTCGGACATCGGACTTTCTGACAAAAACGTTTCTAGTGAGTGGTTCTTGAGCACCAGGCCAAGGGACAACTAATTTTATTCGAACTATAATATTTATCATTACAATCTACATTGTTCCCATCTGCTATTTTAGACTCTTTTCTCATCAGATCAAAATTTATACTAAAGAGCTACCAGTGAATGAATTCATAGAAAATTGTGAAAAATTGATCGGTTGAGAGATTGTATAATTCTTTGGAGTATTTTGAATCTAAGTATAAATGTTTTTGATGTACCTATAATGCTTTTCACGGATAAAGACCCCTGATATGAAACCATCACTTTGTCGAGGATGAGATAGAGAGAATGCATACTTTTTGATGGTCGTCATCTGATGGATACTAATGTCTTTTTGTTTCTGAAGGATACCGAAATTGAAGTTTAATAATGATCAGAGAATAATTACGAAAATCCAAAGAAAGCTATATAAATAGTTTTGAAACCTTTTTTGTGCTACAGCACTTAAATAAAAATTAATAACAATTATTATACATGTGCACAATGTACACTGCTACTTCTTTATTAGAGCACTCAATGGCAAGTATTTATTTTTATGTTTTCATCCTGGTTCCCTGCGCCAACAATGTATATTGTAAAGTGTTCTAGCTATAAACATCTTGAGTCTTCATAGGTTTTTTTCACCAAGTATGTGCCTACATCACCCATCTTACTCGAATAACAGCTCCGTATTTATTCTTAGGTGAGTATGTAGTGAGCTCCTTACGATTAATGAAAAACAGAATTGAATGTTCTATATTTTTAAATGAAAAACAGCTCCATGGCAGGTGAATAATTTATTTTTGCTAGGGATAATGCCCACATAAGCTCTAAGCTTGTGCGTGGGTGATGGGAAGGATGATGATGAGAGATGAATGGACCTACAGCTTTAGGTGGGTTCCGAACCACCGGGAAGCGATTTTGAAGCACATAAATTTTTGTATTTAGAGTAGCCGGTCACCGTTGCAACGGGAGTGGTAGGCGCTGTCCCTTATCTAATCTCACCGATTAGACTCGCCTCTGCCACTGGTACAATCGCTTCCCAAAATTATTATTATACAGGGTGTTTCAGAAATCCCTACCAATACTCTAGGATATTGTTCCTGGGTAAAAACCATATCTAAATATCATATTTGTATTGTCCGGAAGTCCTTAGTTACTCACACAGCTGCCATTTTGTTTTTTTCACTCATTATTTTTTATCTCAATAATGGTGAAATATATGGAATTGAAACTTTGCACCAACATTTATGAGAACTAGACAATGATACAAAAAAATTATGACAAATTTTCAAATCCATAAAACAAAATGGCGGCTATTTAAAATTTTGTTTCTTGAATAACTCGGAAACTGTTGATATTACGAAAATTTTACAAGAATAACTTTTTTTAGTAAATTTGATTACAAATCGATTGAAACCTTATTTGTTAAGATTGAACCAATATTGACTGAGATAATACCATATTATGGCCGCTTTAGTGATAGATGACCGCTGGAGGCTAGTTGCAGTGCATCCTGGGCTTGCGGCTAAAGTATGCTAACAATGTAATTGTCTCCGTCGTCTTTGCATATTATTTTGAAGCGATTTCAGAATATTCTGTGTGAATTTTAAAGACAGTAAAAATGAGTGCAAGTAACCTCCAGCGGTCACCCATCACTAAAGCAGCCATAGCTCAGTCAATATTGGTCCAATCTTAACAAATAAGGTTCTGAAACACCCTGTAATTATTTTTTTTGAATTCAGATCGCTAATACTGGGCGCGAAAGTGTGCTACTCGGGCCTAGGCCTGTCGGCCGGCATGGCTCGCTGCGACCTGTTGCTGGGCGAGGTGGACATCCTGAGTCTGCTGGTGTCGGCGCACTGCTGCCACCTGTTGCCCGACTTCCCCCTCCAGAGTCGGCCGGCCATGCGAGATTTACGCGACACCCTGCTTGACCACGAACTGTGGGCGCTCGCTCTCGAGGTACGATACAACGTGAACAGTATAGCAGGATACTTTAAACATATGATCGACGAGCATATGATCACAATTATACTTAACCTACAAATGCTAAATCTCGCAGATTATTGAAAAGGTATTTTAAAAAGTTATTCTTTGAAAGGTCTTCTTTAAAAAGGTCTTTTAAAGACTTTAAAGTCTTTATTCAGTTCAGATTTTAAGTCCTAGACTAAAACGGGTGGCCACCGTAGCATCGACAAACGTTAGCCTCGAAACTATGTACTAAGGGCTCTCTATGCTGCTAACCCACTAACCTGTCGAGACAAACGTTTGTCGATGCTGCGATAGCCACCCGTTTTAGTCTAGGACTTGGCTAAATCCCGAGCTCATGAACCGGCCCTAAGACTTTTAAGCCTATTGATTATTGTGTCGAAATCAATGTTTAATTATTACCGAAACAGCTGATTTCTGACAAGTTAATTGGATACTGCTATATCAATATAAATAAACCGTTGTAGCCAAGGATCCGATATGGTGTTGTGAACAAAAATGAAAACAATTGCTTCTGTTTACATTTAATATAAGGTATTATTTTCGAAAACATTTCTCAATATCAATTGAACAATAAAATTCAACTCCCTGACATGAATAATTAGTTTAATTGAAGAAAAGTTGCCAAGATCGAGATTCGAACCCTGGTTCTTGTGTTCCATAGCATGCACAGTACATTTTGACACTATTGGAATTTAGAGTAACTTTTAAGTGAAAAAACACTCACGTTTTTTGATGAGACGACATGTGTTTCGTGCTGGCGTTGCACATTTTCAAGTCAAACAGAAACTCACTTAAAAGTTACTCTAAATTCCAATAGTATTAATCAGTGAAAAGAAGATGGATAATCAACAACAGTACATTTTGAGATTATAATAATTCATTTTTGCTTGTGACGTTCTTTTAATTCAACCCCCAATGTTCAAAATCAATAGGTTTCTTATTTGATCTATGAAGATAGTATATTCCAAATTTCAAAAGTGTACGATCATGCGTTCGTTAGTTATCGTGCGTACAGACGGACACGATTACGATCGCAACAAGGCCCTTGATAATGAAACAAATCTTTGCTGAATAATATTAACCAGTTGATGGTACAAGTTTATTATCAGTCCAATTGATACATTCAGACAATAGCACATAAAACAGTAGAATAAAAGCCAAAATCAACATTACTGTTTTTTTTTTTGCATAAGAGACAAATTTGTCCAATGAGTAAGGGCTCACTAATATTAAAAACATCTCCAGTTCAATTTTATATGCCTTTCTTTCCTTCTCTCTAATTATCATAGGTAGTTTTTTGGAGAACTTAGCTCCCCCATATAATAGGGTCTTTCTGTAAAAAAAACTGCCTTCTATGCTGTTGAAGTGCATATATATTTTTCAAATTTAAGCATTTGAATATATTCTATGATATGTAGTCCATAAATATATTCAGAAATTAAATTTTTATCGCTCAGACTTTCTGAAGCCTATAAAGTCTGCCTTTTGCTGTCCGATGAACAATTTTTTAAGTTTTCAAGCGATTTTCCTCCATAGAAACCCAATGAAAGGTCACTAAATCTATAAATTAATTATTAGCAATGTATATTGATAACTGTTAATAAGTTGTCATTGTTTTATAAAAATAAAGCAATGTTAAAGATAGAAAAGATTTTACAATTTTGAATTTTACAATCTAAATGTCGAATTTTCAAAGCAGGTTTGTCGACTGCTTTTTATTTTCCCACCATGTAAACAGCCCCGTTAAATATTATTATAATTTATCTAAAAAATCATCTAAAAATGTTGATTATTGTCGGTACAGCAATAATTATAGTGGCTGAAGTTGTTTTATCGTTTATTTTATAGGCCAAATGTGTTTTTAACTTTTTTCTTCAACTTTTGTTGTTTCAAAGTTTTTTAATTTTAGAAATGGTTTATTTTTATTGATTGATTTAGGCTGAAAGCTGCTATGAAAATTACGTTGATAAAATTATTTTTAGAGATGTTTAATTCAATTGAAAAGTGAAATATTGAATAAATAATTGTTTATGCAGGTGTCAACAAAAGCCGGCTTAGATTGCGGCATTGTGTGGTATGTGTGGGGCAAAACGTGTCTGAAGTGTGGCAATTGGGAGGAAGCCAGGGCGAAGTTTCTGAATTGCAGTTTACAGAAGAAGGACTTAGGCCTACAGAACAGTGGAATGCTTGCTGATATTCTCCAAATTCTACAGGTTGGTTGAAATCTATATTATAATTCTCATCTATCGTATAATATATTTTTTGTCTTGTGACAATCCATTTTTTGCATGTGCATTTGTTGGAAGACTTTGCTAATATTTCCCGAATTCCATAGATTGGTTACAATCTAAATAATAAGTTATTCCTGTCTGGTGGCAAATCCTCTTTTATTATTATTCTCTTGGCAATCCCTCCTTTTAAACTCATGCTTTGTTCTTCCCCTACAAAGTTTTATAACGTTGTGTTTTTCACTTCAAGTTTTCGACTGACCTCATAAGTATTTGAATTTCTTATTTAAAGCCTGAAAATCTAATCTAACTCTATCAGATGTCTCTACATCTCTGACAATATTCATAAAGAATTCAGAATTTGTCAGGAACGTGAGTAATCCTTCGTTTTATTTTTATTTTTCTCGCTCACAAGAGTCAATATATATATTATGTGTGTTGGTGGAGAGATGATACAATGAATGCCAGGCTGAATGAGAATCAAATACAAGAAAATACAGACGTTGCCTAGTAGACTACTGCGCTATGTCTATGTGAATTTATCCTGTTATATCTATCTATCTGAATTCCTTTTTTATTATATACTTTATTCTTGGCACTATTCTGTACTTAGTGAATGTATATTCAAAATTGGTTCTTTTCTAGTTCAGGCTATCGCAAGTTTCCTATTTTTTGTTATAATTCTATACTTTCTTATTCAATCCTTTTCTATTTCTTACTTTATTCTTGGCTCTATTCTATTCTAATTGTATTCCAGTGCTTTTTCTAGGTTGAGCTATCGCCATTTTTCTATTGTTTGCTGTAGTTCATTGCAAGCGACATTCTTCACAGTAGTTATGTTTCTCCAGTTATCTATTCGCTCTAATATTCGTAGTCATACGTATACATGACTCTAGTGAGTAAGCTTATAATTAGTGCATGTCTTTGGCAGCATTATAGCATTCACCATCTCTTGTGAAAGCCATTCTCTTGGCGCATTGACTATAGGTAGGCTGTGTACAATTATTCATCATCCACATTTCGACATAAACTCTGTCTTACCTAACTTTGAACATAGTTTGATTAAAGGAACAGAAGAGGTTTTGGGCTAGCGCCTGTTGTTTTTTTATATTGCATTTTTGATCAGGTAAATAAATATGAATATTTCAGAGTGGAGACGGCTGTGTAAATCTGAGCACAAGGTTGGCACGACTGAAGTCAGTACCAGCCAGAAAGACGAGTGTTGTAAAAGAGCCCACGGATGTTAGGCGAGTTTACCAGGAGTGCCTCTACTATCTGAACAAGTACGGCAGTCACGCTCAGAACTTGGAGTTTCTGGTCAGTCATGGAGAAATGTCTGAAGTCGTGGATTACACGTTGAAGAAAAGCATTGACCCGGACACGTTTATCGAGCACGTCTACCTGCCTTGCCTGAGAACAGCTCGAGTTCAGAATCTACATCAAGTTATGCTAACAATCGATCCACAGTTGACTGTATGGAAGGTAAATTACATCTTCCGTAACCTATCTTAAGGCTGGTTGTCACGATTCTAGTAGACGTTCAGGTTACTGGAGGCAGGTTGGATCATATGATCGTCCACTCTATACAAATAAATAGTCCAATGCACACTGAAACAGCTGCTTCAGTGTGCATTGAAGTATTTGTTTGTGCAGAGTAGACGATCATATATAATCCAAGCTGTCTCCAGTAACCTGAACGTCTACTAGAATCGTGAAAACCAGCCTTTAGTCTAGATTATTCTTCCAACTACAGTATAATTTTCGTATACAAAAGGCTTCTAATGCCGATTTTGACCTGAGGTAAGAAGATTCTGTTTATTGTACGAGTATACTTTCTTCGTCTTATCACAATAATATCATAAACAATCTTTGACCTGACCCGCTCACTCTAATCTAGAATTTAAGCTACTGAAAGAAAGAAAGAAATTTTATTTTTCAAATCGACAAAATAAACAGGGAATATCATAACTCTCATTACCCACGCACAAGCCTAGAGCTCATGTGGGCATCAATCACATTCAGAAAAAATACTTGAAAAATCGAATGCTTTTATTAATTCACTTTAAATAAAAATTTTAATACGTTAAAATGTTAGACGTTAATGTTGAAAATGATTGTCAACAGGCACATTTGGTCGCTCTGTGTATCTGGTGTGAGCGAAGGAAAATGCTGAACATACTGTATCAGGTGCAGCTATGGCTGAAAGACAATGTCAGAGCTTGTATGACATGTATTAGATTCTTCTATTCGAAAGCTCGCAATTACAGTGACTTGAAGGATTCTGTGTATCACCTGTTAACAGCAGTCACTCATCTTGAATCTGCCGCTAAACAGGATGCATCAGCTTTTGGTGAGTTATCAATAATAGCATAATAACCATGTTAACAGCATAAATCAGCATACTTATGTTGAGAATCTATTTTAAGAAAACATGTACATAAAATCATTATAACCAAGGTGTATAGAGTTGGCAGCTAGAACAGGATAAATTAGCGTTTGTTGAAAGTAGTCGTCATATCTCATCACCCCCAAGCCTAGAGCTCATGTGGGCATCATCCTCAGGAAAAAAAAGTTATTAATAAAATCATAATTACAAAGTTGTATCAAGTTGACAGCCAGGCCTACATGTGTAGATTGTGAGATCACCCTGGAGTGACGAGTCGATTCATAAAATGACTATAATATATAAATATAAATAATGTAGGTCTCATGCATTTAATAGAATGAATGCCGTAGGTATGAAAATCCTCATCTATTTTTTCATACGTTCTATAGGAATTTGTACTTGAAAGCTTTCTCTTGCTGGAGATTGTGCTTAAATATTAATCACGTTAATAATCCTTGCCTATCTTGTTTTCCACTAAAATCTCGAATGGTATTAATTTGCATGATAATATTGGTAAAATTTATTCCAATTATTCAAATAATCAGCATTTTCAAGTGATTTAGGTTGCATCTTATATTGAGCAGGCAAGTGCCTATGCGAGAAGCCTACTGAAAATTTACTTATTTATTCAGCAATGTACGATTGATACTTAATTTAAGTTTTAACAGGCGTAAGCCCAAAACTTTGCCTTTTCAAATTTAGAAAAATTAATAACAATAATAAATATTAATCGCAATTATATCTATTCTTTTATCAATTTTCTGTTAAATTATTTGAGGATAGACAAGGACTATTTATTACTCCATTTTTTTTATTCAATTTTGTTGCAAAATAAGAAACTTATCAAATTAAACAATTTTCAGTAATGTTGATTGAAGATAATACAGTTGACAAGTTCTAATCTTGAGGAGGAATCTAATTTTTCATTGCCAATTGAAAGTGATATCTATCTAGCGTATGGCTTTGGTTGTTGGGGAGACCCGAAGGTAGTTCCACCTCGCCGTTTATAACCTAATTCCATTAGGTTGAAGTTCTATTTCACTTTGCGAAATGTTCACTAATTTTGAAAATGATATTCGAACATTATATTGCAACTCATTACTGTACTATGAAAACATTTCCTTATAGGCGTGGTTATTGTGTTGTAGACGCATTCCTCCTTCTGTTTGCAGATACTGTACTACGAAAACTCCTCCTTATTCTGTCAGAAGATACTGTGCTATGCAAACTCTTCCTTTTCTCTGTGCTATGAAACTTCTTCCTTCTCTCTCTCTATTTTTTTCGTTTTCTCTTTTCGAAGATCCTGGAATAGTGAAGAAAATGGACAAAGACGAACTGAACAGACACGTTGCAACCGTGAAGCTGCAAATCGAGTTGACCAGTTTCATCAACGAAACGGAATTAGCCAACGAAGTGAGCCCGTTCACGCTTTTCGGCGACAGCAGTGAAAAGTCGAGACTGGCCGCCACCGTTCTCTTCTGCGGAAAAGATATTCAACAGAGTTTGGTCCTCGCACGCAGGTAAACAGCGTTCGATTTCAATGGAAAATAAATTCAGGGGCAAGAAAAATTAGTAGTTAAAATTTGTAGAACAAAAATGTTGATGTGGAATTATTGAAAAAAACGTGGAATTAATTGAAAAAACTTGTTGAAATTGTCAAAATGTAAATCATTCAGTGTTTATTAAAGTGGAACAAGTTTTTTTCAAAAATTAGTAGTCTTGTATAATAGGAAACAAGCGAACCAAGTCATGCCATTGATTCATAGTATCCCTGTGAAACATGGACCTCGTCAAACGGTTGAAGAGTGACTGGCATGTTTTATTCTTTAAATCAAGCTCACTGCATGCATAGTCAGTTAAAACTTTAGTTTACTGTTGCTGGATTGAGACATCAGGTCACTGTTTTCTCTATGTTTATTTAGACAATAAGTCTAAAATTATCGGCTGAGAACGAAAGAAACCTAAAAAAATTTCAGTTTTGGTCAATAGTGGGAGTCAGTCCTGTCTTATGATTCTACATCGTGCTAATCAAGTACAATATGTGTTTTTACCTTTAATACAGGACTTGTAATTTTTTATGATACAGGCCTCTGTTTCAGATGTGAGGCCTCTGTTTCATGAAACAGGCCGAACAATTAAGAGTTGAGTGTTGGTTTACAAGAATAAAACTATTAGATGAAGGTTTTATTACATTCATCAGACTTGAGAAACTCATGTCTAAAACTTACTGGCATGTGCTAGAAAAAGTACTTAATAATTTAAACGTAACAGGAATAGTCAGCTATCATAAAAGAATGGTGCGAAGATTGAATTTTTCTAGAAACCAGCGTTCAAGCCAAACAACCTGAATTAGACAGGAATCATGATCTGTTTCGCGTCAAATGTTTGTCAGAAAATCGCACCAATTCTATTGAAACCGCACCATTCTTTTATGATAACCCGGTATAATATAGAGTCTGAATAATTGAGAGTGAATTTTATTTGGAATTTCCTAAAGGAGACCTCTGGTCCCTGCATGTTATCGAATTCCTTTAAATCAATTTAGTATCAGATTTCATTAAATCCTGTATTGTAGGAAAACGTTGTACCCACATGTGTAGTACGCCCTGCCATTCACGCTTAGTGTATGTTTTTTTTAAGATACAAGCCCTTCTTATTCAAGCCTGAGATGTAGATATTTATGTGTAGCTTATGTAGGCATCTTCCCTAGCAAAAAAGAAACTGTTAACATCACTGTAAGGGCCTGGCCACACTCCTCCTTTGCTTGACTTGACTTCACTTACTCGCATAGTATATCTATATCCCATACGATGTATAGATATACTATGCGAGTACGATGTATGATATATGCGAGGAGCGGTGAAGTCAAGCAAAGGAGCCACAAATTCACGATTCCATTAGACGTTCAGGTTACTGGAGGCAGGTTACCAGTCAGTGTGCATTGGACTATTTGTTTGTATAGAGTAGACGATCATATGATCCACCTGCCTCCAGTAACCTGAACGTCTACTGGAATCGTGAAACCCAGCCATTAGAGTGTTATATGATTCACTTATAATATGAAAGTATAAAAACCTGGAAACACTATTGTCACCTGTAAATATATTGAGATTTCAAGAGCTCTTGGGTTAATACGTGTATTTCGATTACAAAGACGTGTATAATTTTATTGCATTGGTGAACCTTTTGGTATGGATAGAATGGAAAAAATTATCCAACTTATTGATTTTGTATTTCTCTATAATTTGTTTTCGTTTCACTCAATTTCTTATTGCAAAGTTAGTAATTGCATCTACATTTTCTCATTTATTTGGCATCTGTAGAGCTGTACATTGATTTGAGTGTTTATTAAAAAGAATTTAAACCACTAATGAACCGATCATGAATTTTTCTTGAATTTGAATATTTTAAAACACTTTTTCCAGGATAATAGACTCGTATAACCTGCAACCAAAGACTGTTTATTGTACTGCTGCAAAGAGTTTGGCGAAATCTGAAAGGATACAGGATATATTGAAGCTACAGACAGTATTTCAATCAAACGCGGCCATTCGTGATGAGATCCTGTTAGCCGCCTTACAGGAAAAACCTCAGCAACCAGAAATGTTGATCACTCAACTATCAAATATTTCAGTGAAGGTCAGTCATCACGGAATTACAATACACTTTATTTAATTCAGCTTGTACAGAGTGATTCAAAATTAATGACCCGCGATTTCAAACAGGTATATTTATTAAGGATACAGAAAGTACTTTTAAGAGGATTGACTCCTACCTCAAGAAAAAAGGGAAAATTCAAAACAAGAATGAAAGCGAATATATAAAAATATATTTTTGTTTGTGGAAGATTCATTCGCATATAAATTTTTAATTTGATTTCTTGTAGTTTTTTCATCCTTTCCTTCGTATTTGTAGAATATGCCCAAATCAAACCCTTCTAAACATTTTAATGGATATTTTTCTCTTTTTTCGGTGAATATTTTGTTTTAAATACTTTATTTCCCGAATTTAACGTAAATTTGATATATTGATCACCATTATAGTGACTTTTCAAACCCTCTATGGTATGCTATTGAAGCTGGGTGTACAGAACATGTATTACTTTACTTACATTACTTGACTTACTTAATTACAAGTGATGTGGTTCTATTTTTCATTTTTTTTGAGGGTGATGCCCACATGAGCTCTAGGCTTGTGCGTGGGTAATGAGAGAGGTGATGATGAGAGACAATTACATTACATTGCTTTAATACTTTATTGACACTTCAAAATATATACAAAATTTACATATATTATAATATTAACAATAAAATTTAATAACAACTTTAGAAATAATAAATTTAATAATAATCATTTATAATTTGGATGAATCAATAGCAAATCCTGATCGTGGTTTTCTTGGATTTCTATGGATGAAATTCATTCCATTGCGTTTTTTCAGATTGATGCCTACATTGAATGTGAACTGCTGAAGGCCGCTTACCTATTAGCAGCCAAGCACAACCGCCTTGCCGACATTCGCAAAGTGTTGACTGCCGCCGAATGTCTTAATCAGCCTTTAATAAAAAAGATCTGTCTAAAGCGACTCAACGCTGGAGAGATAGCTTCAGAGTGATCCACCATCAAATCTGTGATAATATATTTATAAATCGAATTATTTATAACAATAATTAGTATGTATAACGAACTATGTGCCAAATTTTCTCTTGTAGACTATACTTCAGTATCCAGAAAACTTCTAGTGTTGGTAATAGAACAGATAATTTGATGAAAAACTATGAGTTCATCCATGGTAATAATTATGTTTTTGGCAGTAAGTTTTGCCTTGAATTTGTGACAACTTGAATAGCAATACTGTTCAGGTAATTTTGTATGCCTAGCTATATTCTTATTTCCACACCCAATTTTATAAAACAAAATATTTTTATAAGCAGAGGATGAAGCTGTGTTTTATCACTGTAACCAAGCTTCTCTATTAATAATATGTTATTTTTAACACTTTCCAAGATAACTCTTCTCATTGAAAAAACTATTGTAGTTCAATAATATTCTTATGACTTTTATTTTTTTAAATCCTACCGGGTGTTCCTGTTATCGTGTAATTATTGATAAGGGGAACAAGAGGTATTTTTACTACTTGCAATATTATTCACCTCCTTACACTTATCTCATGTTTCTCTGACTCTGATAGATTCAACTCAAACTCAAACATCAGTCGTCTTATTGGCTTGACCTGTTCTGTTGTTAGTCTTCATTACTTGCTATTATATAATTTCAGTATATAAATGTTAGTGTAACATACAATATTGCTCAATCACTTACCAATAAGCAAGCACTCCTTTCTTGTCATTATCACCCTATCAATATTTATGTACTTGGTTGTTGTTGATTCATTGAAAACATGCTTGAATCCTGAAATTGCTCTTTATCCACAGTTTGATAACTGTAATATGGTCTAATCTCTGAATTTTCTCTTGCTGCAGTGACAGATCATGCATGTACTGTATTATTGTGATAGTTTTCTAAAATTTTTATTGTTATCCAAAATGCTGTATATAAGAAAAGTATATTTTTGTTGGTTCTTATCAGAATAAAAAAATATTTCAAGTTTTCATTAACTCTACCTCTACCTAACTTTCTTGATTGGGACAGAGTTAAACGATTATGGCTGCTACAATGCTGCCAAATATATGAACACCAAATCCTGAATAAACTATATGAACATGTCAAGTCTATGAAATACGATATATACTTAATGATTTTCCACAAAAAAAACAATTCTCAAAATTGCTTATACTACCGTAGACGATGGTACTTGAAGAGCTAACCGAGAATATATCATTGGATTGACTATACACAGGGGCGGATTAAGAGGGGGGGCGACCGCCCCCTCCGTCCGCTACAGAGATTGAAAATTTTGCTTTACAATTACTTATCAAAAACTAATATGTATAGGATTACAGTTTCAGTAGTTTTATTATTATTATTAGAGTAGAGATACATTAGTATTATTTTGTAACAAAAATGAGGATTTAAATGGTTATATTTTGAAAAGGAACGTAGAAAGCATTGCTTCTGCTCAACGTCGGCAGTGCCGGTCCCAGGAGGTTTTTTGGTACACATGCGAGCCGTGGATTTGGCGCAAATATATATAGCAGCGGTGCCAGGCCATCCAAAATTTTTTAACTATTCATACAATATTTATTCTCAAATCAGAAATATTTATTTATTATTGTACGATACAACATGAACAGTGTCAATATAAATGAAACAAAAACAAATTTTGCTGGAAAACAATTATCTATCAATATTGATAGTTTAAATTTAATTTATTTATTGTCCAATTATTGATGGTTCAAATTTGAACAATAACTCCTAAAATATTCTAATTGCAGTTGCAATATTACTGTCTTCTTGATCACAAAAAAGTACCAATGAGCAGAGACTCACTAATATTAAAACCTCTTCAATTCAAGTTCAGATGCCGTTCCTTCCTTTTGTCTGATGCTCGTTGGTAGTATGGTGGCTCCCATACAGAAGAGTTTGCAGATTGCGCTCATCAATGCAATGCTCTGAAAACAATTTCTGAGAAACCGAATATTGACATGCACTGCGTTTATCTCGGTCTCTTTCTCTTTAGCTTATCATCTTCTTCTCCTTCTTCTTCTCCTCCTCCTCCTCCTTCTTCTTCTCCTCCTCCTCCTCCTACTTCATTTCTTTTCTTCTTCTTTTTCTTTCTTGTTCTTCTTCTTCCCTTCCTCTTTTCTTTCTTTTCTTCTTCCCTTCCTCTTTTTCTTTCTTCTTCTTCATCTTTTTTCTTCTTCTTTCTTATCATTAAGAGCCTGGTCACATACAATTGTGGTTTGCTTCACTTCACTTTCACTTACAATGCTACTTTGATCGTGGTTTGCTTTGCTTCACTTCACTTACTATTTATACCATACGATTTATATAGATTTACTATGCGAGTAAGTGAAGTGAACCAGTTAGCTTTGTTAGTGAAGTAAAGCAAACCACAATCGAATGTGACCAGGCCCGTAGGCTACTAGAAAGAAAAGCAGCATACTTTTCAATTACACGTTCTGGATATGTTTGCATATTTTTACAAGTCAAAATGGAGGATGGCGAGCTTAGAAAATGAATTTTTAAAATATATTCACAATTCAAATTTAATTTTTCTTTGCTTTTAATTATCTTTTGACAAAATTGATAAATAATCATGTTACTATTTACAATGAATATTTACAGCATTATTTGTCCCTGTAACTCCAGTTTGAGAAAACTTCTAAACAGATAGTTGCATTTTTTTCATGTAACAAAATAAGATTATCAAAGATTATTATTATTAAAGATTCATATCCCATCATCATCCTTCCATTACCCATGCACAAGCTTAGAGCTTATGTGGGCATCATCCCTAGCAAAAAAAAAAAAATTAAAGATAATATAATAAAATTTAATTTATTCAAAGATTATCTATTATTAAAGATTAATGAATGAAATTAATGATTTAATTTTTGGACGTGGCACAATGGTCTAAGAACTAAAATTTCGCACATATTAGGCTACTGCATAATCAATTGATTATAGTTTTCAAATAGGCCATGAGTATACTATCAATAAAGAAGACAAGATGAGACTACTAAGGTTACTAGAAGGTGAAAGTATCTAATAGCCTTGGGAGCCTCAACTTTGCCATAGCCTTGTTAGCCGCAGTCACTGTATGTTAACCCACCGTCCGGGGACATCTTAAAACTCAAAGTTAAAAGATGTCACCAGACCGAGGGAACCCATGACATACGTTGCCCGGCCCACACGCGGAGTAGTACCAGCAAAGGAAATACAGATAAATTTCTGTGTTACCTTGCCAGACCATCACCATTCGAGGACGTAAGGCTTGTGGGCCACGCGACCTAAGGCGAATACTGTTGTCTTGCTACACACCCTATGACGGAGGGCGGTAGGGTTGGAGTCGAGAGACAATCCATGGGGTACCGCTACAGATCACCTCTCTCCTGCCAACCAAACAGTATCCCCAATTTGGAATACCAATTTTGAAATAACCTCACTTCCTCTGGGTCTTCTGCGGTACAAGAAGGTTAAAGCCTACATGAGAATACTTTAAAGTAACTCTCATAGACCTCAAGAGCCTATACAAACAACCCCCTACAACAACGAAGTTCAAAAGACCTCTACAATCCCCCCCATCCCTAACCCAACAAGAAAAGAAACATCATCAAAGGCTCCAGAAGAACAGAACCTCTTGGATGCCTTTTGAAGATGAAGTCGACCTGAGTTGCATCCTCCTTGCACCGCAGAAAACCAAGAGGAAGTTTATTTTGCTAATAAAATTTCAAATTGTAATGGAAAATTACCAAACGATCTAATATAATTAATAATAATTTTTAAAGTGGAAATTGAATTTGGAAACGATTTACGGTATAAGTTGGTGAAGCCAGTAAACAGAGTATACGATTGCATTAACAGAATGATAATAAATAAATTATTATTATTCTGTGGACAATGCTTCCAACTTTAACAAATATGCAGTAGACGTCCTTCCTCCAGTCCATTAACTTCACTCTTTAATTGCAATGTAGCGTAAATGAAGTGAATGCTTAAACTTGGTGATCTGTAACAAAAAAACTTTCATTAGATGAAATACATAGGCTACCCTACAGAGAGTGTATAGTAATACATGACTATATAATCTCTGTAGGCAAAACACTTACGTATGAATCTTAATATTGGATCAAGCTAAATACGTGGAGTATGCTCTGAATTCTACCAAAGATGCACCATAACAAATCTAACATGCAAAGAAGGCGAATAAATAACATCCAACATGTAACTACACACAGTTCTAGATGTAACACAGAATATTCAATCCTTGCACACAGTATATCATAAAAATAGAATGTCCATGGCCTTGGATCCCTTGGAAAAGCGAAGCTGTATCTGAAACACACTTAGAAAATGAAGAATTGAGTAAATTTTCAAGATTAAAGTTGAGTAGTCGACCTGGAACTTATAACTAAACTCTTATAAGTACTCACGCCTGAACCGCCAGGAGTGGTCTAATCTATAACTTTTGACTAATAAAAATCAATCGATATTCATATTGATTTCAATTGATAACTGCACCTCTCAGCGTGTGTGAGAGAATGCCCTAAGCTACTGCGCTCTCCTAGCGTGTGTAGGAGAGCGTCTTAAATGAAGATTTTCAATATCTTGAGAATATTTGCACTTTTCAGCATCTATAAGAATTTCTAACTTTCTAACAGTACTATACGTGAAATATTCCTTAAACTAGAACTAATCAATTTAATAATAATTATAATATATTATCATGATTCAGCACTTCTCAGCGTGTGTGAAGAATGCCTAAACTACTGCGCTCTCCTATCGTGTGTGGGAGGCGTCTTATAAACAGATATTTCAATATCTGCATTTACATCACTCATTTTCTAACTCTCATTGATGTCTGTAACTTAAATTAACTTAAATCCTATTAGTAGAATAATAATAATAATCATGAATCTGCACCTCTCAGCGTGTGTGAGAGAGTGCCTTAAGCAGTTTTCTTTTCTAGCATGTGTGAAAAGTACCAAATCATTCAACTCTTGAGTTAGAACTCAAGAATATCTGCGCCTTTGGCGTATCAAAGCATGCAAGTTAATACTTATGATAAAGGCTAGAATAAATACAGCCCCAAAGCCATAATAGCTGAACCCCCTTCCCATGCCAACCAGCAAAGGCTGGAGGCAATGCTATGATCAAAATTTTTGAATAAGTATAAATTTTAAATTGAAATGACTCTTATATAATATACATGCAGCTTAAAAGCTATCAAAAATATCTTTTGTACCCCTTCCCTAAGTTCTAACCCCTTTGCTGAAGGCACTACAATCTTATACTTGCAATTCCCAGTCTCCTGTATAATAGATCCCAACAGGCTACAGTGTAACAGTTACCACCTCGTCATAAAAATGATGCTGAATCGAGCCCGCAATCATAGTGACAACGCAGTGGAACTACCACACAGAACACTGACTAGGACACTACGATACTCGACTGAAATCTGCAAATATCCTACGGGGACCCACCTATCTAGCTCAATACCTATTTATGGCTGTTATCTTGTCTCACATCCAACTATGCAAACACAGGCACAGTACCACATATCCCATCATTGCACGATGGTGAAAACATGTACATTTACATCTGCACTGCATGGCGGTGCTGCTATTAAAGCGCCCGACCAAGACAGAAGACACCCTCATCGCAAAACTAGCATGATGACGTGGTACTGCACAGGATTGTGTCAGAGTATGCTACATGACTAACAAACATAAACGTCCCACCCCCTATCTAGCTCAATCCCTATGTATGGCTGTTATCTTGACTCACATCCAACTATGCAATCACAGGCACAGTACCACATATCCAAGCATTGCACGATGGTGAAAACATGTACATTTACATCTGCACTGCATGGCTGTGCTGCTATTAAAGCGCCCGACCAAGACAGAAGACACCCTCATCGCAAAACTAGCATGATGACGAGGTACTGCACCGGATTGTGTCAGAGTATGCTACATGACTAACAACCATAAACGTCCCACCCCTATACCCCACCCGCTACTCTGGGACAATGTTAGATAATTCTAGCCTAACTCTTCAACTAGTAATTTAAGGAAAGATACCTGATACCAGATTCACTTAACCACATCTTGGTTTGATTGATTCCACATCTTTATTTGTATTGAATGTGTTGAATGACTGCCTTTAATTGATTCCTGGGAGGGCGAAGTTAGGGCGCATCCGGCCCTCTTGAGAACTTGACCCTCAACCTCCCTTTGTAGGGGTTACCATTCAATACATAATTGATGCCTTCCAATAATCGATTGTTCATGTTTGTTTTGTATTTTTCAAAATTCATCCTGTTGAAACAAATGAAACTTGAGTTTAGCTTGTATTTTCAATTTGTTAATAATTATTGCTATGCATAGGCTAAATATTTTATGATATTAAATAATAGTCTAATATTCACAATGTTAAGATAAAACCCTTAAGCATACTCATCCAATGAGTTTGTGAAGATAACTAGACTTCGAAAAACAAGCACTTCAATATCTCCTAAGATGAAGGGTAAAGTTTGGAATAATTTAACCAAGTAAATACCTGCTTCACTTTGAATTGATTAAATAAAATAAAGAACCATAGGATTTATTGAATGAATTGTTAGATTAGCACAGGAAATGGCTGGATAAATTTCATGAAAACTATTTGTGAAAACTACATATATTGTATTGATGAATGGAATATAACGAGATCTCAAATCAAAATCAAATCAACTAAGAGTAAATGAATATTAAAGTTTGGAATATTTGTTGAGAATGACGACTCCATATCGGTTTCAATAACTTCGACCAATTTGTGAAGTAGACTTCAGATATCAACCATACTCAAATGTAAAGAAATTTGAAAATTTTAAATAGTTCAACTGATTAGAAAATATTTAAAACTTTAATATTATTCACTTTGAAAATAAATAAGATCAACTGACCTCAATAGTAGAATTGCCGGATCAAAAACTTTACAACTCAAACTGTAGTATAATTTGCTTCATTTAACCACCAAATTATGAAGTTGAACACTGGTTATAATTGAGAGCTTCACTGTATTAGTTTAAAAATAGACTGTAGTTGAAAGCACTCGTAAATATTTCGAAAAATTCAGAAAATATATTCGACCGCTGTTAACACTACTGGTTACGAAGCAGAAATGAAGTGTGAGTGAGCATGGATTTCATCTCACAGCTGATACTAGCAAGTCAGCTGATCAATCAGTGATGCCAAGATATTATATTTGCATAAAACATTCAACAATCGATAAAATAATTTATTTAGTTAATATGATAAAATTTTCAATTATCAATTTGCTTATTGTAATAATTCGAAAATCAATCTAATAGTCAGTCTTTCGTAAGACTTCGAATCGTTCGTCAGCTTTTGATACAGTATGATCGATATTGTTATCGACCGGGAATTTCAAATAAATATTGAGCCCTATTTCTAGAATCTTTGAATTCTAACACTGGATTTTTTAGCTGTCCGCGGGTGAAGAGACAATACATTCAGGCATCTTTGCTCAAAAATT